>PVKS010005783.1:0-82721 GCA_004027875.1 Aplodontia rufa
GTGGGAAAAGAGGAACACTACTACACTGCTGGTGGGACTGCAAACTGGTTCAGACACTAGGGAAAGCAGTGTAGAGAATCCTCAAAAAATTAAGGATGGAAACACCTTATTACCCAGCTATCCCGCTCCTGGGTATTTTCCCAGAAGAGTTAGAATCAGTGTATTATAGTGATGTGGCTTCCTCAGTGTTTATAGCAGCTCAATTTACTATAGCTAGACTTTGGAACCAACCCAGATGCCCCTCACTCAACGAGTGGATACAAAAACTTTGGTACATATATAAAATGGAATACTACTTGGCCATTAGAGAAGATGATATTATGGCTTTTGATATCAAATGGATGGAGATGGAAGGAATTATGCTAAGTGAAGTATCCCAATCTCAGAGACTCAAGGTCCGAATGGTTTCTCTCATCTGTTGATGCTAGAATGTATGGGGAAGCAGTATGTTAGATGGCTAAGCTAATAATAACTTCAAATTGTGTGATTCTCAATGCAACAGGGAGACGACTCCCTAGGACTTTTGAAGGTATAGAGAGGGGGCCAAGGGGTAGGGGGTAGGAAGAAATCTTAGGAGACTGGAGGGTGGGAATATGGGGGAATCATCTCAGAAGGAGATCTCTGTCCTACATGAGATATCCATTTAACTCAGGAGTTCTTCTGGGGGAAACAGCAACAGGGGGAACCCAACTGGACATCCATGATATGGCATTAGCCCTGGATAACTAAGTATATATACATTGGTTCTTGAATGTTTGATAATGTTTCCCCCTCAATTGTATCTCTATATCCACCTAATAAATAAAAAAAGAAAGAAATCCATGAAGTAATAAACATTTATATTTTCAGATCAGACTTAGAAATTAAGTTTAAACATTTATATTTTCAGATCAGACTTAGATTCTAAGTTTAATTTATGTCTAGAGCTTCCAGCAAATGGTACTTTTTCAAATATGTTGCATATATAATGATTTTATATAGTTAATATTTATTCTTAGATTTTGTGGAATCATTCTTCACCTCTGAGTCTGTCATGGTCAAGCAATGAACAGAAAGATCTTCTATCATCTTGCCAGATACAGCTGCCTACAAATAGGTTTCAAGTAATCAGAAAACTCTGGATCTAAGCAGAGCTCAGAAAATTGGTATTTCCACATATTTCTGCTTCTATTCAATGAAGCCACAAAGCATTGTCATCCTGAGTTCTTGAATGTGAAAGACAAGGATAATAGGAAATGGCTGCAGGAACAATAAAAGAAATACTCAGTTTCTTTAATTTTCTTTTCAGTATTGGGATCAAACCCAGGGCCTCATAAGATCCAACCCATTCTCCTCCTCTGTCACTGATACACACCCAGCTCTAGCTTCTTGTTTCAAGGATGATTTTCCTCCATGATGTGCAGCCTCTCCTCAAGTTCCAAGGAGCGGAGCTGGCCTTCTGTGGACTGAGACCTCTAAAACCTTCTGCCCCCAAACTTTTCCTCCTAAAATTGTTCTTGTCAGATCTTTTAGGCACAGCAATGAAAAATCTGACTGAAACAATGTACCTATTTTTATATTTAATTTTAGATGTCCTTATTTACATGTTTTTCAAAATTTGAAGCAATTCAGGGATAAAACTAAGGAATTAAATTACAAAGTTATAAATTTTTTCATTTTAAAAAATCCTTTTATTTTTAAATTAAAAAAATTTTTTTTTCCAGTCATTGTGAACATAGTTGTAATCCCAATTTCTCAGGAAGTTGCAGCAGAAGGATTGCAAAGTTTGAGGCCAACCTCAGCAACTTAGTGAGGCCTTAAGAATTTATAAGAAGTGAAATGGGTTGGGGATGTGGCTTAGTGGTAAAGTGTCCCTGGATTCAATCCCCAATACCAAAAACAAAACAAAATAAAAACCACTTAGGGCACTTAAGGTGAGGCTGAACATCATGGCGGAAAAGTGTGGCAGAGGGAAGTGGCCCAACACATGGCTCCAGGAAAAAAAGAAAAGACTTTTTCCCCCTCTGTTTTCCTTCATTATTTAGGTCCTGGCATCCTAACTACAGCATTGCTATTGGGTGGGAAAATGTCTCCAAATGATTTTAGATATATATAAAGATATAAAGAGAGGGACACTGAGAGAGAGAGAATCAGTTTTATTTAGCTTTTCATGTCACTTTTGTTGCTCCAAGACTTCTTTGAATACGTGGTGCTAGGGCTTGAACTCAGGTCCTCGCGCATGCCAGGCAACTGCAGGAACTGCTGAGTCACAGCTCCAGGCCCTCCAAATGATTTTTATGTGTCTATTTTATATATGTTCGTACATATATAAACTCAGACTATGTAGTGTTTTGTGAATTTCCATAGTTAAACCAGGCTAATTAAGGTACTTCACAAAGGAATTCCTTACACCTTTCAAGTATTCAGTTCTTTTTCTTTTTTTATTAAATTTAGATTTAAGCCAGGGCTGGAGCAGTAACTCAGCGGTATCACACTTGACTGGCATATGCAAAGACCTGGGTTCAAAACCCAGCACAGAACCCAGTTGTGTATGTGGATACTCAACTAAGTGTCAGAGCAATGAAAAACAGATAAAAAACTAAATAAAGTTGATTCTCTTTCTCTCTCTCTCTCACTGTCATTCTCTCTCTTTAAAAAACAAATAATTAGATTAAGCCTAGATTGACTAACTAGTAAAATAAAACAGTTATCAAACATGATAAAGGAAATTAAAGAGGACACACAAAGGGAAAAAGCATCCTTTGTTCATGAATTGGAGGAATTAATGTTATTTAAATGTCCATATTACCCAAAGTAATCTATAGATTTAATGAAATTCCTATCAAAATACTTTATCTTTTCCACATTCAGTATGATGTTTTTCTTTTCTGTATGTATAAAAAAGGACTTTAAAGTTTTTTTAAAAAATTGCATCAAAATATTATTTTTAATTATATATATATTTGGTACCAGAAGTTGAATCCAGCACCACTTAACAACTGAGTCACATCCGTAGCCCTTTTTCATTTTTTTTTTTGCTTTGAGACAGAGTCTTGCTAAGTTGCTTAGAGCCTCTCTAAGTTGCTGAGGCTGGCTTTGAACTTGGAATCCTCCTGCCTCAGCCTCCTGGGTTGCTGGGATTATAGGCATGCCTGTAGTATTTTGATGAAAATTTCATTAAATCTGTAGATTACTTTGGGTAATATAGACATTTAAATGATATTACTTCCTCCAATTCATGAACATATGGTGCTTTTTTTGTGTGTGTGTGTCCTCTTTAATTTCCTTTATCATGTTTAATAAGTTTTATTATAGAGGTCTTTCACTTTCTTGGTTAAATTTATGCTTAGGTATTTTATTTTAATTTTGTAATGCATATGAAAAGGATTTTTTTCCTGAGTTCTTTTTTAGCAAGTTCAGTATTAATATGTAGAAATGTTACCAATTTTTATATGTCAATTTTGTATCCTATAACTATATTAAATTTGCTTATCAGTTTTAACATGCCTTTGGTGGACTCATTAATTTTTTTTTAATATCATCTGCAAATAGGAATAATTTAACTTCTTCTTTTCCAATTTGGATTTTTTTTTCTTCCTCTGACTAATTTTTCTGGCTAAGATTTCCAGTACTATTTTGAATATGAGTAGTGAAAGTGGGCATCCATATCTTGTTCCATATCTCAGAGGAAACACTTCCAACTTTTCAGTATGATGTTGACCATGGGTTTATCATATACAGATTTTATTAACTTGAAAAATGTTCCTTTCATACATAATTTGTTGGTATTTTTTTGGAAATCCTGTATTTGAATTTTGTCTGCTTCTGTATCTATTGAGATGTCCACATGGTTTTGTCCTTCATTCTGTTGATATGATATATTGTTTATTTGTTTGCATCTATTGAGCTCTTTACTTACCTGAATTAAATCCCACTACTGTTTTTGTCCTGTTGGATTCAATTTGCTAGTATTTTGTTGAGAAATTTGCATCTGTGTTTATCAGAAATATTGGCCTATAATTTTCTCTTTTTGTATGTCCTTGTCTGGATTTAATATCAGGGTCATACAGGCCTCATAGAATGAGATTGGAAATTTTTCCTCCATTAAAAGAGAACTTTTTCCCCTTGTTTTCAGTCCACTTATCATTGGGAAATATTCATTATGTAAAAGTGGGTCATAGTTACCTTGACATTTTGCAATCTACCATGTTAGGACTCTCCAACTAGTATTATACCCTTACGTTGAAACCCTCAATTTCTACTATGCGCACCAATGCCTTATTTTCCTTATAAATTACTTTATATTTTTCAGGTGCTTCAATGCTTTATCTATAACCAGTAAAGTTTCAATAACAAAATAAAATTGCCCTTTCAAATATTCACAACAAACACTTTTCTAAAACTTAATTTCATAAAGAATTTAAGACATAGTATATGTATATATGCATGCATATAAAAAGATAAATTTGGTATGTCATTTCAGTCATAAGAAACCGAAAATGCTTTTTGTTAAATGTGGTCATTACTAAGTAAATAGGGACTGAGAGACTTGTAATTCTCTACTTTATTAAACTGAATATTATGATAAATATTGCAATGTGACTCCAGCCTATGCTTTTATATATTTGAGTGGTATTATAAAAAGGTATATTTTATAAGATATTAGTACATTCTAGAAGATAACCCAATATACCTTTAGGTTGTACTTTTCCAGTTTTACCCAGTTCTTTATAGATAATTCTAAAAGTTAATCATTGAAAAATATATCTTTACCTCAATTTTCTCAATTCCTTAATCTAATCTAATGTGTGCAGTGTAATAAACTGATTTCACAATATAAATCAAGTTAATTTATAACAAGTGTTTTTGAAAAATTTATATTCAAATCCAGAGAAGAATAATTTCAATGTGTTCAGTGAATATTATTTTAAGAAAAGCATTTACTATATATTTTGTGTCTGCTTTAAGTCATAGAAATTGATTAAAACTCTTTGAAAAACATCTTTATTCCAAATACAGAATCAAATATGTTTTTTTTAAATATATAATTACAGACTTAGAAAATCCCCAACTAATTCCCACATTCTCATAAAACTCTAGATTTTTATGAAGGCTATTAACCTTTATAAAGGTTCTATATGAAATCTTCTACTTCTGCTTGTATTTCTGAGACATAGCCACAATCCCAGAGGAGAGAACTATAGAGAGGTCCAGATCACCATTCTACAACGCAGAGTTCCTGTCATTTAGGGTCTCAAAATGTCAGGACAGTTCGAATGCTGAAATGTAAAACGAGAATTTTTAGTGATTTGTTTTATATTTTTAAACAATATTAGTTTAAATATTTGTCCTTCCTATAGAAAATTCAAATAAATCCTGTAATTGGAATACCATATGGGCCTGAGGTCCTCACCAATTATTTTTCTTTCTCTGTACTTCTGATAAAGGAATCTGAGCTGACTCTGGAAGCATTGGTATTGCAATGGGCTGACAAGAGGATAGGTGTTTTCAAGCCGAAGAGAGTACAAATAAGGCTGAGGAGGATGGTTAGGCTTCTTGATGTCCAAGAGATTGAAAAGTAGGCAAGACTTACTTTCCTACTTTATCCCTAGAGCTTAGTGCAAAGACTGCAATAGAGTGCTACATTCTTAGTTATTGAAAGACTAGATGAATTACTGATTGAAAAAAGTCTTTGACAATGGGGAATACTCAACTCCCATTAGAAGCCTACCTATACACAGGCAGGCAGAGAAACTAACAATTGTCAACAATTATTACACATGTTATACGTTCATTTCAAACTATAGTATGGTGGGATTACAGAGGAGACTTGAGTTCGGGGAATGGATGAAGTGGGGTAGATCCTGGTCTAGGATCGTCCTTAACTTACTATCTTACTATGTCAATATCCATGTATGCATGAATATGTAGCAATAATTCCCACCAATAAGTAAGACTATGTCGAACTAATAAAAAAAAACAAGAAAAACATCTTTGGTTCAATAATGAAGACTTTCAAGACTGTGTTAAGGTTGTTGGCATTTTGGGCAACCTCAGTTTAGCACCTTAGTGACAAACTGACTAGTATGGGGAAACACAGAAAATAGTAGACGTATTGTCAAACCACGGTGTTAACATGTTCAGAGGAGCCATGATCTGCCTAAACTAAGGCAATGAACATGGGCAATACAGAGGGAGGGATGCTGGAGCAGAAACGAGGGGTTGCATCCTCAGGACTGAGGTTGGTTTGTTCACAGCAGGAAAAAGAAAAGAGAAGTCAGACATGATGTTGTAGCTTCTAATCTGTGAAATCAGAATAAGTGACATTATTTTCTGAGCTAAGAATGTATTATTTTGGGTGAAGTTGATGTAAATGGAATAGAAGTATGCAGGATATAGATGGAAATTGAAGGGCTTAGGCTTACAAATGTAATTTTGGAGTCACTGCATTAGGGTGACATTAAAAGCAAAATTTCTGAAAGTAGAATTTGTTTCTTTGGAAAACAACTAGTAATTATTTTTCTTTTTTCTTAAAGAAAGAAAAAATGTCAGTGTGAGAGAGAAAGAATTAATTTTATTTTTTTCTCCACATAGTTGTGTATGGTGCTGGCAATCAAACTCGGGTCCTCACACATGCCAGGCAAGTGCTCTGCTGCTGAACCACCTCTCCAGCCCCAGTAATTATTTTGTAAATTGTTCATATTGAGCTATTAGTTTTGTTTATCTGAATACAGGAATTTTGGGTAATACTGGCAGTTTTTCTGACAGAAGTCCACAGTTTACTTGTTTAAAAATAATTTAAATGTGTGTACATAACATCATGATCCTGTTTACTATACCAGATGTAGAGACCACACACAACATTGAGAAAATTGATGAAAATTTGGATCCCAGGTTGATGTATACTTCATTTTACTAATGAAATCCAAGTCTTTGGCACATAGCAGATGCTCAATGAATATATATGGACCCAGTGAATAAAATCTCATAGGGAAGGGCTTTAGTAGCTGAACCAGATATTCATAAGGTAGATGCCCTTGAAATTTGCATGAATCCTTTGTAATCCACCTTTACTCTTGTTCCAACTCCCAGAAGCTACAACAGGAGTGTCAAGAACACTCATGTTTGCCTGGAGCTTGCTAAAACCTGTTAGAGAAACTTGAGCATGTGGTGAACAGAAACCAGGCTTCGCAATGACTTTGTGTCCTGGCACTGCCCCTGTGAGGCTGGACACGTTGTTTATTTGGCTCTCCTTAGTTTAGTTTTGTCAGCTGAAAACTGGGACAATAATACCTGATCTATAAGGATCTGAAGAAAGCACGTTTTAAAAATCACTTTGAAAACTGTAAAGTAAGGGAGTTGTGTGGCATTAGTTAAAGAAGCTGGCAGCTTTATGATAAAGTTAAATAGCTGTGGTGAAATCAATCTGGTATAAAAAAAGTCCAGAGAATTTTTAAAAATTAATATGGGAATGATATATTAAGACTATAAAAAAGAATTAAGCAGCTACATCAATTTAACCAGTTTAAAAGAAATAAAATATGAAGGAAACAAGTATAAGTACCAAATTTTAAAAGTAGCCTATGGGGAAGAGACTAGATTACCATAAAAAATAGATACCTCTGCCCTGAATAGAGAAGTTCAAATCCTTCATTGATTTTTTTAAATGGTAAAACATGGGTTATCAGCTGGTCCAGGTCAAATTTCTTTGCCAAGAAATCAGTCACTAGTTTGGGTACATCATCTCTGCTTTTCCAACCTGTAAATAAACACATATTTTCCCTTTGGACTAAATAATCTTTTATTTTATTATTTTATACTTATGCCTATTCTCTCCTGTAGTATTATTTTCCCCAAAATTAGAACAGCCCCAACAGCATGCAAATGAGCTGTTATTTCTCCCATATTAAGAGTCAAAGATCTTAAAAAAAGAAAAATTTCTGATCCCTATATCTCCTTCCAGGGGTCCCATTTCTTGCTCCTGTTGCAGATAAAGTACAGAAAGAATGGTTTCCCACGGACTGTCTCTGGTTCCAGGATCTTTCATTCTATGAGCCCACTTTAATTAGGCTGTTGCCTCCAGACCACTGATGTAATAGCTCTTTCAAGGTCACCCTTCAGTGACATTTTGACACTGTGGTCAATGTTGAGCTCTAGGCTTGGATGAACTATGAGGTGGATTGGTAAGAGCTGGAGGTTCCCTTTTTCTCATTCTGTGCACTTGGCTTCTGGTTACCATGTCGTTGCCATCATTGTTTGCCCACCTCACTAGGAAATAAGGAGATCTTTTGTGAATTCTCCACATTTTCCACACCTCTAACTGTCATGTGCCCTAGGTCTTGGTTCTCAGACCTTTACTCTTGCTAACTACACTAACTCCCAGGATAATCCCCTCCAGCCTCATGGCTTTAAATATACTCTGCTTAAAACAGTTAAATTTCTACCTCCAGCCTAGACCTCTGCCTTGGCCACAGATTCATATATCCAGCTGCCTACCTGATCCCTCTCGCGAAATGTCTGATAGACATACAAACTTTACTTGCCCCAAATTACTGCTGAGTTCTACCACTTCCAAACTAGCTCCAACCTGTTACTCCCACTCTTTATCTTAGTAAGTGATGATGCCTCCGTCATTCTTGTTGCTCAGGCCCCAAATCTTGAATTCTACGCTTTCTGACATAGGATGAATATTTCAGCAAATCCTTTTGGCTCCTTTTACAAAATATGTCCAAGATCTGACCACTTCTCACCAGTACCATCACTTGCCTAAGCCACCATCATCTCCTTCCTGCATTATAACATCCTAAGTGGGCTCCTTGCTTGTGTCCTTTACCCCGTGATGAATACTCCCCACAGAGCAGCTGGAAGGAGAACATTAAAATGGAGGTCAGGTCATGCTGCCCTCCAAAACCGCTATGGCTTGCTCAGAAGACTGAGCTCGCTCTCTCCTAGCCACGCCAACCTTCTCACTGTTCTCACTCACCAACACTCCTTTGCATATATTATGAACTCTCCCTGGAATATTATTTCCCAAAATTTATGAATAGCTCATTTCATGTTTTTGCTCAATGTCACCTTGTCAGATCAGAATGGATTTCCTGAACTTTATAGAATAGCTTTCTCCTCCAGCATTTCCTTTCCTCCAGCACCACCTGTCACCCTTACTCTATTTTTCTCCTTTGAACTTGTCACCATACCTTGCACTCTGCATTTTACTTATTTTTTGTTACTTATTTCTTGTTGTTGTCTCTGCACTAGAATGAGAGGAGTCTCATACTCCTGTTCTATCTCTGCTATATTCCCAGCTCCTGGAATGGTTCCTGGTACTTGGTACACACTCAATAAATATTTGTTGAATAATTAAATTTTACTTCTAACATCCCTGAACAATCCATATTTTTCCCATATCACAAATAGTCAAAGTGAGGAAGTTCAATTTAAATCTCCATTACTTTGTTCCTGGATTCAAGTCTTATGTCCTCTAAAGGAACCTTCTACAAGGAGCCTCATCCACACCAACTAGCCTCACACTATTGTCCCCCAAGGATTGCTGTGGGAAAAGAATAAGCAATGGCTCCCAGGGACCAACGTTAAACACCAATGCTCAGCTTGGAAACTATGAGGACAAAGGACTTGATTTTTCCAAGTTTCACCTTTATTATTAATGAGTAACTACCTCAGATAGTTACTAAAAAATAAAATCAACACATTTATGTGAGATCTGTAATTACATTTATTTTTATATTGTTTTCTTAGTATTTGCACTTGCATTTTCTAGCAAATTATGTGGTTCCCTAAGTCAGGAATAATCATTTTTCTCCTTTTTATGCTCTTAACAAGTACTTGAATAAGAATTATTCTCTTGTGCCATATGAAGCACTCTAATACTGGAAATGCCTCCAAAGCACCAGGTACAGTTCTAAATGAAAGCACTGGAAAATAGGACCCCAGGCAGGAGAGGAATAAAGGGATTCACTGTGTCACCCACTGAGGGAGAGCAACTATGGCCCCCTTTCCCTTTATTTTTTTTCTGCTTTCTCATTCTGGTGTAAATCTGAATTGTCCCTATAAAACATGATAGCACCTTTTTGTTTATTTATTTTGGTTGAGGGTTCAGAATTTTTGCTGATACTATTGTGAATTTAATAAATTTTATTTTTCACACACATTCATGTGTCTTTGGAGAATAATAAATTCTATTGTAACTCCCTGTCAGAAGAGTCATTCCAATAGGGCCACTACTGGTATCTCTTATTCAGGCCCTTGCATAACTTGAGTTGCACATGCTAATTTTAAAAATGTGCCCACCATTATTAGCCCTAAATTAAGGTGAGTAGTGGATAATTATCTTTTGTGTTATTGTGGCCATGGTTTCATTTTAGATCATTTCATGCTCATCCTTGGTAGGAGGGTCTGTAAGGGAGATATTTTGAGTCAGAAGCCTTCTCACACTTGCCAACCTAAAGAGGAAAAGCCACCACTCCCCGTCCAGAGGCTCTGCTCTCCTCACCTCCAAAGATGCACCCCTTCCACGTGCGCCCAGTGAAGAGCAGCATCGGGTCAAAGCTGAGCATCGTGGCTGATGGAGGAGCCCCGACCACCACGCAGGTCCCATAGTTCTCATGGCAGGATGCAAAGGCATCGATCTGAGTGCAGAATGAAGGAGAAGGTTTGCTCCTTAGTTCTCTTATAATATCTCATTGGCTCAGAAATGATGTAGAAACTATCATAGTTCTAGTAATTAGCTCAGTTTCTGAGTCATGAAATTAAATTAGGCCCACAGGCTTTTTATTTTCTACTTGCTTTTAAAAATTCTCAATATAATTTTAGTCCTTAATTAAACTCCTACACATGTTTGCACTTTAAAGCATAAAGCAGAAATTAAAGTGGTCATATACATGGCATTTTCAGTGCACCATGGGCTGAAAACATGGGAAATTCCTGTGATGTTTTCATACCAATATCACCACTCCAGATAAGTCTTAAGTCATTTGTTCTAAATGAAGTTGAATTAGTCAATTAGCATAGCTTTTGTTTAAAGTTTAGTCTGAAAATATTAAAATGTGAACAAAACAGTCTCTCTTGCTCTTGCTCTCTCTCTCACTCTGGCAATGTCTCTGAGGCTAGCACCACATTTTCTGGTCATTTACACATTCTGTTACTTATCAATGCTATTTTTTGGTTCTTGCTAGATTGCAACAACAGATGTTGGTATTTTTCAGAGACCAATGTTCCTCAAAGAACCTTCTGAAAATCAGTAGACCCTAATAATATATCCAGTATTGTATTTTGCTTGGTAAATACAGCAACTTCAGTGCTATTTGTTGCTATGGAATAAATCCTAAATGATACTAGGAAAAAGATATGGCAATAATGGTAAGTTAAAGGTTACTTATTCCTAAATTACCCATAGTTTAAAAGGGAATATACTCAAGCATGAGAAAAATTGGCTTTGTCCCACATTCCAAGTCTCCCTACCCTATCACAGGTCAACCTTATTCCAGGACCTCTGAAGTTTCACAGGTCTAAATGGGGTTTGGCACTTCTGGCTGCCACAAAGGAGGCATGTTTTAGAATACTGAAGGCTCATATTCTAAGGGAACTTATATACAGGAAAAAAAAACCCTCAGGTGAAAAGGAGAAGATGATAGATCATGGATTTGGGGAAAGAGATGGCAGCATTTAGAAAAGTCTCTTCCCTGCAGTTTCTCCTTATCTATCCTCAGGAAGTCAGCATGGGATACCGGATTGCTAAATAAATTTCAAGAGACGGAATTGCCTTTGCCAAGAACCCCACATATACAAGGAAGATAACGCTTGAAAAATGTATCTAGATGGGTTGACAACCTTGCCTTCGACTCATAGGAGAATGGTGTGATGTGATATTTAACTTTAGTCATGTAGAACTACTCTTCAGATTCTGACTTTTCAAGTAAATTTGCTATGTGGTTACCAGTTTGTTTGCTTGTTTAAAGAGAGTTAATTTTTATGTTTTCACCTGGTTTTTTTTTCCTCCACTCAGTTATGCATATGGTGCTGGGGATTGAACCCAGGTCCTCAGACATGCCAGACAAGCACTGTACTGCTGAGCCACCTCTCCAGCCCCTGTGGTTACCAGTTTTTAACTGAGTAATATATATTCCCACAATTTGATTGTTAATAAAGCAATACAAATTGTATTTTAACTTGTGCAAATCTGATAGCTTGATATTTCATGGCTTCCTGAATCTTAGCTCTTACCATAGTTTCGAGATGCCCAATAACTTCAAAAGTGTACTCCACAGTGTTGCCTGTCATTTCTGACAGCACCTCGCTGATGGGCTTGGTGAAGTCCTTGGGACTGATACACTTGGTGGCTCCTAAAGTCAAGGCCTTCTCAAATTTGTCTTTGTTAAGGTCAATGCCAATGATCCTGGAGGCACCAGCTAACTTGCAGCCCATGACGACTGACAGACCAACTCCTCCCAGGCCAAAGACAACACAAGTGGAACCAGGGGTGACCTGTGGAAAGAAAAGCTCCTGTAAATGTTTCAAATTATTCCCAGTATTAAATTCAGAGGATTGCAAGAATGTCCTCTGGGACTGGAAGACTCATTATGACAATAATGCCACAAAGAGGATTAGAAACAGTAGGGCTGAGAAAAAGAATATTTGCCAAAACAGAAACAGTGTTTCCAGATAAATGGAAACCCTTCCTAAATGGTTTCCTTATGCAGCCTTCTTGGCCTCACCCTCACAGCAATATTGAACAAACACCAAGCCCTCTATTATCTCTTCTCAAACCATGCTAAATCTATTTTAAGTTCATTCTGATTAATATTTCCTGAATAACCATGACTAAGTCATTTGTGGATAGGAATTTCAATAAAGTCCAGCCTCCATGGTGCAATGAAATCTGATCCACAGGTAGGTCCAAGAAGGAAATGTAGTTCAATCAATTTTGGGATTTTAACCCACTATTATGGTATACTAAAGAAAGGTCCAAGATGAATATAGCGGTGCGCACCTGGAATATCAGTGACTTGGGAGGCTGGGGCAGAAGGATTTCAAGTTGGAGACCATCCTGGGCAACTTAGTGAGACCCTGCCTCAACATAAAAAATAAAAGGGACTGGGTGTGTAGTTCAGTGGTAGAGCACCCCTGGGTAACATCTCCAGCACCCCCACAAACACAGACACACATGCATGCCAAGTGCAGTGGTACATGCCTGTAATTCTGTATTCTCAGTAATTCAGGAAACTGAAGATGGAGAATCACAAAGTTGAGGCCTGCCTCAGCAATTTAGCAAGAACTTGTCTCAAAATTAAAAAATAAAAAAAAAATGCTGGGGATCTAGTTCAGCAGTAGAGCACCCTTGGGTTAAATCCCTAATATTGCCAAAGCCAAAGCAAAAGCAAAAACTCCAGCCCAAAGTCATTTTCCTGACAGAAGAACCACATACCAATTTCACATTAAGAAGCAGGCAGGGAGGCCTGAATACAGGAAAAACCATGGAACAGAAGTGGCCTTTATTGTGACAGCTTTTTTCCTTTTCTTAAATACAAAGGTGTATAGGAGAGTTGGACCCATTTTTCAAACCTCCTAGTTTTTCTTCTTTGTCCTCCCTTGCAGGAAGTACCTAAAGAAGCAGTCTCTGTATGTATGTGTAAGATGTGTTTTGAAATGACTGCATTGTAAGCACAGTCGTAGAAAACTACACAGTCTCTGCAGCTACTCTCCGTGCTTTTAGCAATGGCATCCTCTCTTGAGGGAGCTTCTGAATCACAGTGGTCATTTTCTGAAGCAGCGTTCTGCCATTCATTCAACTACTTGCATGTTTGCTGGATTCCCAGTGGTCATCATCTTACACCAGAAACTCAACTGGGCACTCCTTGCTTTCTCTCCCAGTTAATCAGCAAGTTCTATTGTTTAGATTTAAGAGGGGACTTTGTTGGTGATTGAATTTCAGATTCTAGATTTAGGTACAAATCATATGATTCCAGCTCTGTCACGGGACCTTATTCAACCTGCCTTGTTAATCCCTAGTAAATCCTAGACTATGGAGAGCCTGAGGGTGATCTTCCTAACAATTTAAGAATGAAACTACTCCCTGGTTTATTTGCCTATCTGTAAAATTCTAGTTTCTTGATTCTCCTGTCACTCTGCCTCTGAGTCTTCTTCTTTTTTTTTTTTGAGAGACAGAGTGTGTGTGTGAGAGAGAGAGAATCAACTTTATTTAGTTTTTCATGTGACTTTTGTTGCTCCAACACTTTGTTCTGTATGTAGTACTGGGGTTTGAACTCACATCACCTGGAATGCCAGGCAAGTACTGTAACCTCTGAGCCCCACTCCAGTCCTGCCTCTGAGTCTTTAAATGTATCATGGCCCTGGTTTCTGCTAACTTCAGAAGTTCCCCCTCAAACAGATTTTCCCCCTTTCTCTACCTTCCTTGTTTAGGAGTGGAAAGCAGATATTAACATGTATAATGAATTACATACATTATCAATATTATGGAAGAAGACCTTAGTCTGAAGTATGAATGTCATTTAAAATTATTTTGTTAATTTAAAATATAGTGAGGCTCTACTTTTCATTATTCTGTTATTTCACAAGTCTCAGCTCTTAGTGTTCCCCAATTAAAAATATATTTCACCTTTGAAGATCCAAGTCTTCAGGACTGGCTCTTGACCAACTCTTGGGAGAGAATGCTTGAAATATGCTGCCTGGTAAGAATGTCTATATAACTGAGACCTTGATCCAAGACTGACAGTTTATGCAAATACCCTGACATATAGTCAATGCCTATTTTTACGCATCTGGGGCTTTGTGCCATTAGGCTGTTCTTTTGGGGGTGAGCTGGAGTCTGAGTGCTGAAGTTGGTCATATGGGTGCTGCATATCTATGTAACTGGTTCCCAGCAAAACCCTGTGCACAGGTGAGCTTCCCTTTCTGACAACACATGTGTTGTTGCTGGGAGAACGAAGCACAGTCCATGCCACTTCCTTAAGAGAGGATTCTCAGAAGCATGTGCCTGGTCTCTGCAACTACACCCTTTGTCTTTTTCCTTTGCTGATTTTAATCTATACTTTTTCACTGTAACTAACTATGATCAAGGGTGTAACTACTTTTCTGAGTTATTAAAACCTTTTAGTGACTCATTGAAACTGAAGGAGATTTGAGGGGCCACCATTATGCCTCTATATAGAGTTTGGACTATTTTCACATAGGCAAACACAAAATTGTGTGTTTATTCATGTTATTTGTCTCAAGATACAATTACCTGAAAAAAACCTAAAAATAGCAAATTTTTTAGTAAATGATATCACAGCCAAGTATTAGTATGGTATCAACATATCAAGTACAATAAGAAAAATTAGAAAGAATGATAAAAAACTATATAGAACATCCCTTCTTTTACATCTATGTTGGCAAAAAATTCTTAGTGGGAAATCTCAAGGAGACCATGGGAGGAATAGTTTCATCTCCAAGGTTTTGCCAAGGAAATCTAAAAGCAAGTGATAACAACCACACTCTACTGGTATGTATATTCATGTTGATGCTATACATGTGGGGCTTCAGACCTGTCTTGAAATCTCTATCTGGAATATATATTTCTACCTCGACATCCATATATTTTTTCTAGAAACCTCCTCATTTTTTTATTCTTCCACAAATGTGGATAATCCCATGCTTCATTCAGTAATACATCTTTTTGTTCAACTACTATTTATTAAGCTATTAGTATGGCCAGGCACTTGGTTAAACATTGTAGAAAATAAAGGAGACTTGGTGGATGTCTTCAAGCACTTGGAGTTTAATGGAGAAGATTGAAGAGAATATGAGAGTTTAAGACCAAGGACATACAATATTAATGTAGCAACTATGCTTTCTGGAATAAATGGAAGGGGTTGCTACTTAGATGGAGTAGAATGAAAACAAAAAAGAACATTTTTGAGTAAGCAAGTAATCTTTAAACTGAGAATGATGTTAAGGAGATACACGTAAGAACTGGATGCTCAAGTATTATATACAGTCAAAATAATATTTTATAGCAATTTCTCTGGCTTGTAAATGAAGAATGGACCAAATGAAGATAATGGATTTCTGGTTCCAGAACTGTGAGACAATAAATTTTTGTTGTTCAAGCTACCCAGTCTATAGTACTTTGTTACAGCGGCTCTACCAAACTAATACATCAGCATCAATGTACAGTTTTGCAAAAAAAAAAAAAAAGATTAATTTTAGATGCAAATCTGAATTTTAGAAATTTAACATGAAGGAAATGTAAAAGAAACAAAAATTAAATCTAGAAATTTTATTTCCATTTATTTAGAAATAAAATTTCCAGTCTGAATTTTTCTTTTTCTTCCAGTTGGTATGGTATTGTGTAGAAATAGCCCTAAAAACATGTAATATGTTTTCAGAATTTTTTGCTTGCATATTTATTTTCAAATCTCTTTAGGATTCCAAGGGGGAAAAAAGGAAGGAAGGAAGGAAGGAAGGAAGGAAGGAAGGAAGGAAGAAACCAATTTACCCGGTATCTCACCTTGCCAGTTTTAACAGCAGCCCCATAGCCAGTGGAGAATCCACAACCAATTAGACAGACTTTCTCAGGAGGAGCTGCAGCATCAATCTTAGCAACAGAAGATTCATCCACCACTGTGTACTCGGTAAATGTACTGGTGTTCATGAAGTGATAGACTGGTTTACCCTTGCACATAAATCTGGTAGTACCATCAGCCAGTACTCCACGACCAGTAATACTATTTGATATATCAAATGCACACATTAGTTCATTCAATTAAAAAATTAACACAGAAACAACTTAAATGACAATAGAGTTAAAGTGACTGAAACCTACTCGCTCCTGATGCAAAGATTTCCCACTGGGTTACAGCAAGCACTGCATTCTCTACACTGTGGTAGAAAGAGAGGGATGACTTTGTCACCTAGAAGTAAAACATAAGGTGTTGTTCACTAACTTTGAAATGTGAAATTAAAAATGTGAATTGATACTATACTTCATATAACAATTTTTTAAAAGTTTTACAAGCACCATGAGATTTGTTTGCTAAGAGTTGAGATTTTGCCAAATTAATCATTACTTGGTCCATTCCATTCTTGTGTCCATTTTTCTCCCTAAAGTGGGTTAAGACTCTGATAATTCCTACTATGTGCTATTCTTTGAAAGGATAATTGAAGCCTACTTAATGCAAACTTGTGACTGACATCTGCATACCCGGTTTCACTGTAGTGACTCCTTCTCCAATGCTCTCCACAACTCCAGCTGCTTCATGTCCCACAATTACTGGAAATTTAGACACTATTGTGCCTTTTATCACATGGTCATCTGTGCGACAGATTCCTGTGGCTAAAATCTGTGTTAAAACAAAAAGAAAAAGAAGAAGAACATTGTACCAATCAGAATTGCACCAACTGGAAACTGGTCATTTTACATTTGGGAAAATATAAAACTTGCTCTTGAAGAGATTATAATTGTGTATTTCCTGTCATTGTCTAATATAATAGTGTCAACTCTTAGAAGATTCTAAGCCAAAAAATAATCAACCATCAGACAAATTTCCTGTCTTCAAGGGACTTCCAATATTGCTGAGTCTGGCCCTACATTGAATCTCGTTGTTTTTTTGTAGTAAATCGATACTCTTGTAAGGGAACCAGAATTAAAATATTGTCATGCGACTGTCATGAAGTTATTTTTATAGCTAGGTCCTCCTAGGACTCTCTTAATGAAGAGTAGGGGGAATGGTGAATAAAAATACAGGTGAGGAACAAAATCTTACTGTTCATGCAGTGTTCAGAAAATGGGAGAGGGTCAGAGAGATTGACAGCAATGCCTACTCAGTCATAGGTATCCAAACCAAAGGTTAGGCTCTATCCAGAGGAATGGGGGAACACTCCAGGAAGCTTAATTTCCCAGGCACAAATGAGTTCCTCGTTTTGTGCAAGAACTGATCTCAATGCAATCTGACTCTCAGAAGATTTTAAAGGAAATCATTGGTCGTGATGACTAACCTTTTTTTTAAAAAAAAAAAAAAAAAAGAGGGGACAGTGAGAGAGAATGAAAGAGAGAAGCAATTTTTATTTAGTTTTTCATGTGACTTTCACTCCTTAGACACTTCGTTGTGTATGTGGTGCTGGGGTTTGAACTCGTGTACACACACATGCCATGCAAGTGTGGTAAGCACTGAGCCACCGCTCCAGCCCTATGAGTAACCTTTTTTAATCAATAGATCAATAAAAATTCAAGAAATGAAAATGTTAATAGAACAAATTATCACTGTTGTTTTTCAATTGGTAATCAACTTTCAATTTCACAGCAGGGTAACCATTTCTTTAATAATATACAAGAACTAATGGGATAATTAAGACTCTAAGTTTGGCAAACATCTCCCTATTTAAAACTCTAACCTCCCGATAAAAATTTTCTCAGCATAAGTGTGATAACAAAGGCTTATGTAGCCTGAGGACCTTTCTTACCTTAATGCGAACTTCTTTAGCCTTTGGTGGGGCAACTTCTATTTCTTCAATGGAGAAGAGTTGATTCAGTTCCCATAGCACAGCCGCTTTGCACTTAATAACCTAAGAAATTGCCAAGTGTTATAATGGGTCCTAATTCTGTCATTATAAACATAAACTCACTGAATAATATAAATATGAACAGAAGATCACATATAATATTCTAATTTTCCAAGATTTTTTTCATCAACACTAGAATGTTAAGCCTTTTAGGTCATTTTGTGGACATCTTTGTGGTATGGGAAATGCAGTACAGAAAAATAAAATTATTAATCCGTTGTCACAGCACAGGAGTTTCAGGGCTGCACTAGATCTGAGGTGCACTTTTTCCAACTCACTGATCTTTTTTAACATAATATTCCAGTAATGTAGCTTCTTCTGTTATGATTTTAAATGCAATAAATTAATGAAACTGTTGTCAACGTGTCCCTTATTCACAAAAAACAAATCAATAAAACAAAATGCTGCAGATTTATCTACAAGATTTTAAACCAGTATTTAATTGCTACATATAATCATGTAACAATAGTGAAGAAATCAGAGAATTAACATGGAAGAGATGAAGGGAGCTGTGAATGTCAGGCAGCACATCCACCGTGACTGTATTCCTGGACAACAAAATCTGCAGCTTTGAATCCCTGTAACTGCGTCTTTTGCACCCCTGTAACCCTTTCACCAGCTCAGCTTTTTCTTGAACATTAAGCAAGTCAAAGCAAATCATTTTGAGAAGTGCAAAATACTCAGTGAGTGGACTGCTGTCCTTTAACTGGTTTTGCAAGAGGCACCCAATTAAAGGATTTTGCTAAGATTATCAAATTTTGATGAGAGAGTGTGTGTGTGTGTGTGAAAAGTGTTGAGATTCCCACCCTCTCACTCCCAAATCGGTCTAGGACCTCCTATAAAATGCTTTAATTAATGTTCTAATGCAAAAAGAGTTATCCCTCCTTTTACTTGTCAAATAGCACAACCTTCTAGAGCACTCCTTTGAGTAGTTAAATAGCTCTTTTGAAAAGAGAATAAATGTAAGAAATAATATGCTGGGGACAGATGGGTGACTGAAAGCCATCAGTGTCTCAATTTAATATTCATCCTCTCCCTTGCTAAGGAAACTTCCATGGGTCCCAGTGTAATGTGGCCCAACATTGAATGTTAGAAGCCTCATATGACATTTCCCGTCTGATTCCAGATGTGTTCATGGTTAGGATTTATTTTTAAAATCAAACTCTTTTCTCAATCAGTGAAGAAGTATATATCAATAATACTGAGCAAGGAGGAAATTTTATGTTTAAGAATGATAGAAAAAATCATGAAGGAAATAGCAACTCCTCCAAATGAAAATTTTGTATGTTAAGAAATTTCCAAATTGGGAACAAGTAAGCACAAGGGGAAAATACTTATAGCAAAAATGTTAAAATCACCTTGCCTGACACCTACAGTACTTTATCACATTTATAAGGAAAGCAGTAAGACCTCCAGTGCTACCATTCCTGCCCTCCCTGATGGAAACACATCCCAGGAGATGCAGGTAAATAAAGAACTTAAGGAAGAAAATACAAGAAGTTGATATATGGTGAAGCTCATTCTCCTTAGTCATAAAAAGAAGTTAAAAAATAAAAATAATAAGGTTCATTTGTCTGCCTACCAGTTGATAATGACTTTTTTATTATTAAATTTATTTGTTGAACAACCAAACATACTTCTAATGAAATATATATATATATATATGTGTATATATATATATATATATATATATTCTGAATATTAGATTTACCTCCCGAGGCCCTCCTCCCAAGTATCCACCCTTATCCCTCCCCCTCCCTCCTTTCCAAAACAACTGTACAAATGCCTTAGGTTGATGTCATTACAACTTTTCCAGATTTAAATCATGAGCATTGACCTCCTTTCTCAATGGCCAGGGTCTGGCGCCAGCCTCCATGATAATGACTTTTTTACTTAGTGGGAATACACCATATTGCTGCAAGGGTGGGAAAAAGCAATCTCACTCGGGCCAATCCCTTTAGAAGGCTGGTATATGTCAAGATACTGAAGAATGTTTTGACATCATAGTACTGTTTATAAAGAGAAATCTGTAAATAATAATAGAATGATGAAATTAATTGTGGTAAATCTAGAAACCATTCTACAGATTTCAAAAATATTTAAAAGTATTTGTTGTAAATTGGAAAAATACTTACACTAAGTTGGAAAAAGAAGATAAAAATGTTTATATAGTGTGAGTACAGCCAAATAAAATATGGATGGAAAAATTATAAAGGGAAACAAAGAACAAACAAAACTCAATGATCGTTTTACATTGATGTAAGATTATGCTTGATTTTTCCCCTTATATTTTCTGATTTTCAAAATTTTCTAGAATGATCTTTGGTATAGACTGAATTGTCTTGCCTCAAAATTCCCTGCTTCATTCCTAAGTCTCAGTACCTAAAGATATGACAGTGCAGTACTTGCAGACAGGGTCTTTCAATAGGTAATTAAGTTAGAATGAGGTCATTAAGGTTATCCCCAATCCAATAGGCTGGTGACTTTAGAAGAGAAGACACAAAGGAAAGACGATGAGCAGATGGGGAGAAGAGGGCCATCAACAAGCCAAGGAGAAAGGCCTCAGAAGAAACCAGACCTGTTCACACTAGTTCTCAGAATTCCAGTTTCCAGATGTAGGAGACAATGAATTTCTGTTGTTTAAACCATCCAGTATGTGGTACTTGATTGTGACAGCTTTAGTAAACTGAGACAATTATCTTCCACTTTTAAAAAAAGTGAAAAATAATTCAACATAAAGAGAAAAAGAAATGTTACCCCCAATGCACAGGGAAACTTTTCTTTCATGATGTGCACTGAAACCTACAGCAACTTGGGAAATATGTCACCTTCTGCAAACCGGACTGTTGCATGACTATCTCCACCTCACAATTACATAGCTATTATGCCATACATATTATACATTAATTAATTATAATTACATAATATACATTAATTAATTATTATTACAAAGTGCTGCTTGGAGGGGACTGAGTTCTCCATCATTGGGAATGCTCTGACAATGGCCAGATACCCACCTTCCAGAGACAGCAGAGCCACTGCCTGAGCATCCAATTTTTGGATGGAGTTGCAAGTTTGTAAGATTTCTTCCAAAGCTAAGAATCATTAATTTCTATGGGTAAAGTGTCTAGCTTCTATAGTGAGAAATTATTTCTTCAAGTTACCTTGTTTTACTGGATCTGACCAAACTGAAATGTTTTTATTTCAGTTCTGTTCAATTCTGGGAAAAATTATTTCAGATTCTAGCATTGTGGGACCACCTCTCTTATCTCATTACCCGAACTCAAATGTCATCTTTGTTTTTCCAAAACATTAAAGGAAGCTAAATGAAAAGTTGTTTAAATAAGAATAAAGCAAAGGTACCCAACACTGTGTGCAATCATGCACCCATTTAAAGCAAGGAACTGTACTAATCTACTTACAAATGAAGGGAAAAAAAGCCAGTTATTTCTAAAGTTACTATCAACTCTATTATCTTAAAAAAAAGTAATAAGGATACTTAATCTACAATGTAGTCTTATTTTCAAAGAATTTTTTATATTTATGTTGTGATAGAAAAATACATCTTTAAGAAATCTTAAAGATTTCTTGATACTTTGTTATTCACTTTGCATTGCATTAAATTAACATTTTCCATTGTCAACAGCAGGACATCTTTCTAGCAGTTCCTAATGGGAGATGCTTATCTACTATTGAACAATGAATGTAGACTTCCTATTGGAAGTCTCCTGGGGGAAATGTTTTGCTTACCAGACCAAATGTCCAACTATCCTGAAATCAAATTATGATCGGTGTGAACCACCACTCTATTTTCCTCCAGTGTTTTACTGAAAAGCCTTCCGTGTGTGGTTTTCAATTTAACCCTGCTTTTATTGGCACTGTCTGTAACAGTTTACCCAGGTTTTCCCGTATATTCCTTCTCAACATGCATGTCATTCCTAAAGAAATATCACTAAATGCCTAATTAGTTTACTGGATTCAAAGTTCTAAAAGCCATCCCACATTATTAGACCAACATAATGAGATACAGAAATGTTCTACTTACTTTGCCAGCAGTGCCCATCCTGACTTTCTCTTGGCTCTGAGTTTCTGTAAACAGGGACTTTTTCTGACTGATGCTCAGTTCAGTCTGATGCTCAGTTCAGTCTGCTGTAAATAACAGCATCTTCTGCCTTCAATTAAATAGACTGCCCCAAAACTTCTGCCTTCAGCAACATGATTCACAGTCCTCAAAACTTCCTACTGTCCCAGAAGCCCCACCCTTTTGCAGATTGAGTTGTGAAAAGAAATACAGTTAATTATTATGATCAAACCAAGAGCAGGGATCCAACAAAGACAGGATAATCAAACTTCTGAAAAGGGTTGAAACCATTCTTAATCCTTCTTATTTTGGAGGATACAAAAGTAAGTAGGAGGGGATGAGAGGAGGTGAGGGAGCAGGGAAGTTCTGGGGAATGATTTTGACCAATTGTATTGTTACATTGTGCGCATGTACAAATATGTAATGACAAATCCGAACCATAATGCACCAATAAAAAATGGGGAAAGAAGTCCCGCTCGGTGGTGCATGATTGTAATACCAGAGGCTCAGGAGATCTTCCTGCCTCAGCTTCCCAAGTCACTGGAATTACAGGTATGTGCCACAGAGCCCAGCCTCACTGAGTTTTTAATTCCATTAACAGTGTTCCTCTTTGTTTTGTTTCGTTTTTCTTGGTACCAGGGATTGAACCCAGGATGCTTAACCACTAAGCTACATCTGCAGCCTTTTTTATTTATTTTGAGATAGGGTCTTGCTGAGGCAGGAGGATCACAAGTTCAAAGCCAACCTCAGCAACTTAGTGAGGCCCTGTCTTAAAATTTAAAAAAAAGGGGTTTGGGGATATGGCTCAGTGGTTAAGCACCCCTGAGTTCACTCCTTGGGATAAAAAAAAAAACATGTGGAAAGGAAAAGAAAAAAAAAAGAACAAATCATGTTAGTTAAATTTGACTTAATTTATAAAAAATGTGTGTTTTTAAGTGCAAGCTGCTCTGTGAGGTATGCCTGATTTTTAGGGTCGTTTATACTTATCTATTCACATTCAACTTCACTTTTACGAAAACTTTGTTTGCAAGAAATGTATAATTAAATATAAATGAAAATAGAGCATGGAAATGTAAAAAAATAATTGGAATAGAAGGTCAAAGTTGAAAAAGAAGTGTTGGGAATATACAGAATATAGATATGAATAATCAGGGTTTCTAGGTACCTTGAAGATAGGAAATTAAGTAAAACTTCTTGTCTCTGAAAGTAGAAAAACTATCATCAGACTCCAAATTACAATGTTCACAGGGTTGTTTCAGTGGGTATATAGCGTGTGCATGTGCATGGGGAACCAGATAGGGGCTAAAATGGAATGAAAATCCACCGGCACACAGGCTCTTGGATTCAAAGGCTTTCAAGTATTGGGCAAGTGCTTGGCTCTTCTGAAATAGTTGTTTCACCATTTCAAGCCACTATTTCCTATATGAGATGCATGACACTAGAATCTCCTGGATCTACTAACAGGTTTCGTAGAAGAGTACCTAAGACAGATCATATTTTTTGCAGTGTTTGATGTTCACACCGGCACATCAGTACCTCCAAAGAAATACCGCACAAAGGAGATTTTAGTTCCATGGAGTGATCCAATGATGCCGGTTTTCTAAATCTTCAGAAACAAACTATTTCCATTATTACCTCCAGAACATGCACTCTTGCAGGCCCACCAGAAGAGATTTGCAAGAATTTTTTTTTCAAATAACATGAATGAATAAAACTTTCCTTTTGGGGAAAAAAAAAACATGTATAAGCTTAGCCACAAATCTGTCAGTGCAATTGAGGCAGGAAGATAGATCTCCCATAGAGGGACAGGATAAGGGCATTGGAGAAGGACAGAAGGGGAGGGGGACATCATGCCAACCTGAAAGGAGACAGTGGAGCTAAAAGATATCCTTCAACTCGCTGCTCTCTGCCAACATTAATCTCAAGGCCACCTTCTGACCTAGAAGACCTGCTTCTGTTCCTCACAGCTCTTCAAGGTTACAGTTGCCCCTATCCCTAGCAACAGCTGACCACAAGCAGACCCCTATCTGAAATGCTTCCTCTTTCTAACAGATGTGTCAAAATCCACCACATAAGACCTATCCTCTTAATTGTAAATAAGAAATTGAAATAAAGCACTTCTGATTGGCTTATTAAACTTGGGGCTTAGAGAGAGTTTGATTGGTCCATGATGGCATTCCTCACCCCACCAATCACCTGTGCTGAACCATCAGCTATGCCTTTCAAAACTGCTAGACAAGACACCCACTGGCATCCCTCTCCTGGGGCCTCACCCTGAGGGAGCTCTGCTTTCTTTCTTTACTCTGATAGATTCTGTTACTTTGCTCTCACCATTGTGTCAAGTGGATTTCATTCCTTGAATTTGGGAGACAAAGAACCCAACTGCCTGGATCCAGTGTTACACAATGCTGTAAGTGTTGTCAGTCTGATTAGAAATATATGTAATAATTCTAATTCATTAGCTAAGTTAAACCAAGTAGGTAAAAGCACTGCCACTTAAACAGGCCTGTAAGTAGTATTGTTTTAGCCATAAATGCTGAAGAAAACCCAACAAGTCTTGTAAGTATCGCCAGAAAAAAAATGGAGCAGGTATGGACAAGGATGGGTATTCTGAGTCTTGTCCTTTAATCCCATATTTTTTCAGCAACAAAATCTGTTTATTTATGAACAAAGGCAAAAGAGTGCCACCGTGGTGGTACCAGCACAAACACAGAATTACTCAATCGATTAACTTCCTCTTTCAGGCTTGGCTAAACTTTGTATAGTACATTCAACTTGTTAAAAGTTTTCTAAAATTAATGTATCAAGTTCAATCTCTGAATAAGTCCTTGTAATCCTAATCCATCTCTGAAAATTAATTGGATGATAAATTTTCAAAATATGAAACTTGGAATATAACCAATAAAAAATGGACTAAAAAAGCCATGGCCTTGTTGACTATACAGCATGTACATCGCAATTATAAGTTTGGAGACTTACCCAATGAATCTTTCTAAAAAAACCTTGTTCCAATACTTCTGTGAAATTTTGGGCCAAAATTTGTGGTTTACTCAAGCTGTGAGTTTGTTTCTACTCCCAAAGTTTGCAACAGCCTCCGATGAAAAGGGTTTATCTCAAAGTACTCATGCAACTCTAATTTGAAGGGTTGGAACTAAGGGGAACTTGAAATAACTCGAAGGAATATGCTATATATACAGGATTTAGAATCAAAATAGTTAGTTCACAGCCTAAATTCTTGCTTGAATGTGTCTGACTTCAGCTCTGACATTTATAAAACTGGAACAATAATAACCACATTGCATGGGTGTCCTGAGGATTAGTGATGAGGATCATAAAGTGCCTGTGTACTGTTTGGTTGATCAACAGCAAATGTCATTATTAACTTGATTCCCCAGTGGTTGCTTGGATGATGAAGATGATGATGGAGTTATTGTTTGGATTTTTAAAAAAATTTAAAAAGAAATCATTTGAGGCAAATTGTCCTGATAACCTGGCTCAGTAAAAGCAAACAAAAACAAAAAACAAACAAAAAACCCCATCTTATAGAAATTGGCTGTGGGATCCTAGGAGCTTCCAGGATTTCCCAAGTATTGAGTATGGACTGAGTTTTCCGAACCTGGAGGTGCTTCCAGGTGTTCAAGTGGGACCAAAGAGACAAAATATCATCCACACATGGATTGACAAACTCTGTTGGCCCAGGATTGCAGCAGTTCCTAGAATGCAGAATTCTCCTATCCCTAATCAGAAGAGTCCCAGGCAAATGGAGTCTAGGATCACCCCATTCACAGGCTGTATCACCTCAGAATCTGAGTTTTGTGGCCTGCAGGGTCCTGCCAGTGTTAGAGGAGGAATTTTGAGAAGTGAGCTATAGGAATACATGTTTGGGGAAAGAAATACTTGGTTTAGGGCCTGGATTCTTGTTTGAATATGTATGACTTCAACTCCCACATTCATAAATGGGAAAGACAGAAGCATCTTTAGAGTCATGAGATCTAGGCTTATGTATCAGTTTTAGTAGTGGCCGTAAGTACTTTATGAAAAGACACTAAGTCCTCTGAATTCACAGAGAAGGTCATACCCACGTCAGGGCTTGCTGCAAACCTACGTGAAGTAATATGTGTGGAATATTCACTAAACCTTGTGACGCTCAGTAAAGGAAATTATGATTGGAGATACACCTAAAGCTAAGAGAGGGTCCTGCACACACATGGAGGCGGAACTTACTTTATTGTTGAATGGTTAAGCAATACTAATTGCTGAATGGTATACAACTATTAATCACTCAGAATCACAGTAAACACATCTGGGATTTTCTCTGTCTTAGCAAATACCAAAACCTGAGGGTGGGGTTTTATTCTGGCCTTTGTTCCTAAAATTTTCTCTCTCCAACACTAAATCTGAGGTCATAAGTCACACAGCCAGGTGCAAGCTGAAACTCATCCTTTCATACCAGGCAGGGATGGGGCCTGACTGGGCCAGGGCAGAGAGGGGCATTCAAAGCTCTGCCCTAACAGGTAAAACTTGCATTAATCCTTTTCTAGCCACTCTGTGCCAGCTCTCAGGGCTGCCATGTGAGATTATTTGTGCTTGTCAATTTCAGAAAATTTTCTTTTGCACGCATACCCTGCTCAAGAAAAGAATCCCAAGCAGATTTTTCATAACAAAACAAAGACTTCACATCTGCTGCACATAAACTCTCCATTTTCCTTAGCTTACCAACTGACTGTGCACATAAACTCTCCATTTTCCTTAGCTTACCAACTGACTGTGCTGGCTGATGAGAATTTCAATTCAAGGAGTCAAGAATTGTAAATAAATAAACCCAAGTCCCCATCCCATTCATTATCTATTTTTTTCTTTATTTAAGAAGCACAGAAAAAAATGTATGTGTGCCTCAGGACATGTTAAAAATTACTCTGGGGGCACTAAAGCCCAGGTCCTCTTTACAGAGACTGAGAAGAACAGACACCAAAATATCACAGCAGCATCTCTTACAATTAAAAGACAGGTAAGTGGTAGGGCCTCGGAAGAACGCAGACATGGCCATAAGAGGCATTCTTGTCATTAAGTCAAGTTCATGACGTGTTCCCTCTTTGCATCTATTAGCTGAGTTCCCCTCAAGGTTCATCTCAGTAAAATATGATTCCAGATATTAATACCAGAAGTGGCTGTAGACCACTTCTCCATTTTGGAGGTCCACACCACATTCAGAGGAAACTTGCAGAAGGACCTAGAGATGCAGCAATGTAGGTCAGGGGCAGTTATAGGAGTAAGCTCACCCACCCCTACCCCACCAGGGCTCTGGCAGTTTTACTTTAACCTATTTTATATTGACAAGTCTGTCTTTAATAAGAGGTTCTACTATGAGTCCATAAGAAAAAGTACTGCCTGAGTTTCCTGAAGCAAGGATGAAGGACCATTCATGAAACCATCAAGACTAATTTATCCTCAGCATAAGAAAGTAATTTCCAATCTTGGATGGGTTAACTTACAATTGTTTTGAGCTGCTTATCATTAAACAGGCAGAGCCATCTTCAAGTTACAACACAAATAAATTTGTATACTGTTGGACTGGTTAGACAAACTTCAGTATTATCTAGGCATGAAACATAAGAACTGATATTTGGAAATGCAGAAGGCAGCCAAGGTTGTTCGCACTTAGGTTCAAGTCTATGCAAGTTGTGACTTCCTTCATTCTTTCCCATGCATTGCCATTTCTGGCTGCTTAGGAATTCCAGAAAAGCCAACCTTGGATCAACATTTCCCAGTAGCTAAACTGGAAAGAGTTTGGGGTCCAAATCTTCAAAAATAATCCTATCATATGAACCCTGAAATGCAGGAGTGTTTTCAAGGATGGTTGAGGAAGAAGAAGGAAAGGAAGATCAGGCACAAACAAAATTTGCTGATTTTGTAAGTGATATAAAAATACAACTCCCATCAACTTCTTATTTTCCTCCAGCTGATTGAGCCAAAGAGCATTTCAACACTGTTTGGGCCTTCCAAGCACAGTGGAAATGCTGCTTTCACAGTGAATCAGCTATTTCTGCTTTTGCAGCTCCACTCAGGTGCTTTTTGTGTTTTGTATTATCTCTAAAATTGCTAGAGAGTATATCCAGAACATGTTGAATCTTATCCACCTGGTATAACCTCACTGAAGTTATCTTGTACCCAGAAACTTCTTGCTTTGCAAGTTCTAGAACTGATGTATCAGTGTATCTGAGTTTGATTAGGTTCTGAAGTGTGGCTCACATCAGTCATGCTCATGAAAAATTGATAAACTAGATTAATAATTTATGAATCATTAATAAGCTTATTAATAATTTGTAATTTATTAGTTCATAAAGCCTAACACTATAACTTTGAACAGATTATACATATGCAACATGAAGGATAGCTATAATATTCAAAATATTTTTTTGCCTGAAAGACATGGGAACCAATCAATCCAAATGGATCCATAGCCCATTTTAATGCATGACAGCTGCTTTGCTGCTCAAGGACTTATTGGGAAGGTATCCTTCAGAAATGGCGGTGAATGTTATTTTTTGAGTAATGGCACTGCCTGCAAGACACTAATATGAACTCAATTGTGTGAGTTACTTCCTTGAAATCTTATAACAATCTTTTGAGGAAGACACTTATTCTTGTTCCCACAGGTAATAAAATCTAGAATCTAGAGTCTGATTTTACACACTGGTTCATGTACCCTATACTATAAAAGGTACTTCTTCCTGGCAGATTCACGTAGGAAATAAATTTAGGTCAGATGGTTAACTCATATTGTTATAAGAGCAAAGAATACAATTGTTTTATAAAGGAATTATTTTAAGAATTTTTCCTGTAAATACCTAGATGGTCTCCTAAAAAAATGCTTATTTTAGCTAGACTGGGCTAGAATGCCTAAGTTTTCTACACCTTTGGAATTATTACTCCTATGGTAGATGTGGTTGTTCATTAGTACTGGGCAAGAACAATGTGTAGTAAAAGTAAGGCATTTCTTTCTAAAGCAGTGTATCTCAACTTTGGCTGCACATTAGGAAGAACTGGGAGACTGCTAAAAAGCACTAGACTGACTTCCACATGCTTCCCCCCTTCATTTAAACACAATTCTTGGGACATCTTCCCAATTGATTCCAATTTGAAATTAGTATGGGAATCAGCCTAGGAGTACCACTCACATGAAGCATAGCTGAGCATGCTGTCAATCTTCTGTGTAATGGTCCATGAGACAGACATCATTACCTAAGAGTATTTAAAAACTTTTAAAGAGATTGGACAAATTACTTTCCAATCTGTTCAAATCTGATAATAAAAAAATGGGCTTATATTTTGTATACATTTCTTCTGTTTTTACTGATTCAGTTCTATTATACAAAGGATCACTCCACGTGAATTGGGGGAAAGGAAGAAAGGGCCTCATCACTGGATATATAAGAAGCACAGTTGCAAACCGTGTCTCCCTACTTTATCCAAAGATCACACTTTGTGAGAATTGTTGCTAGACCTTCTGCCCTTCTGAGGCTAGCCTTGGCTCCATTATCATTTTTCTCTTTCATCATGAAGGTCAAGCATAGCATCTTCAAAGGGTTGCTTATTCCCACCATTTTCCTTTTAGAAGACATAGATATCTTCTCCCACTTTTTTAATGTGCCTGAAACAAAATGGAAATGTGTGAGTATAAAATGCACATTGCATGTATGTGATAAAAGAAAAATGAACCTTCTTGAACTGGAGATGGAGTAAAAGGGCCCTGTGTGACAGACCAAGGTACTCTGGGCCAAACACACCTCTGGAGAGGACAGCCCTGAGTTTATTGAAAAATTTATAGTCAGGCAGCATCATGGCTTGATTTTTTTTATTTTTATTTTTTGTGGACCTAGGAAGGAAGTTATTTGACAAGATTGAGCTTTACAGCAGTTCTCACTAAGGATAAGACCATTTGTCACATGACCATGAGAAATGTGGTAGACAAATTAAGGCCTGAGCTGAAAATAAATCTGTGACTTGTTCTGGATTATTTCATGACCCAAAACTTTAAACTTAAAAATAAAAAGATTTATGTTTAAAACACAGTGAATTTATTTTCATAATTGAAAAATTAATCCATAGTCTGGTCAAGACTTTGGTTTTGATTTTGTGATGTCATTTCCATGTTTGGAAATGTAATCTGGACATTCAAATGTAGGAATTTCTGGAACATTTTAATATTTTGTAAAAAAGTAGAACAGAATATTTTAAATCAGAAAATGCTTGAAAGTCAGAGATAAGGCTCAATTTCTACTAATATGTAGGAAGGAGAATAGCTGACTTGCTTCCATCTAAAATTATGGTCTCTACTTTGCTATTAATCAACTTGGTCAAATTGTATCTTTCTATTTTTCACTGAATATTCCTTCCACTAATAGTAGGTAATGTTAATTAGCTAGCTAAATCATTACCTCAATTGATCATAAAATTCCTACAAAGCCAGTAATATTATTGTCTATTTTAGAGGTGAGGGACTGAGATACAGTTTACAATACACTCCAGAAGCTATCTCAAAGGGGTAATGATATGCTACATGAGTGAGCATGAAGCCTCTAGATAGGTTGTGTAAGTGTTTGCAAAATAGTTGAACAAAAGAAGAGAGAAAGAAAAAAGAAAGGGGGGAGAAAAGAAAGGAAATGACCTGGGTATAGACTAGTGGTTTGAACCCTAAAACAAATTCCAAAGTTGAGCCATAATCTACTGTAGGAAGCCTTCTATATTAGAATCTCTGTGATCCAAATCCAAGGAGCAGAGAGCAGAGTGAAGCACCTATCATCTTACTCACCCCTGTACAGAATCTTAGCATTAAAATTAAAAAGAAGTCCTGAATAACTGTAGGCACAGTCAGGCTAGAATGGGTTTAATAAATTGTCTGGCAAACCATCCAAGTCTTTTTCTATGTTTCCATCTCCTCTTATGTGATCAACTGATTCCTCAAAAAGTCAACAGTCCTTTTCTAAGTTTGCACCATCACCTGGGCTCTGGTGGAGCCAAACTGTCATGCAGGTGGCGTAAAAAGAATTCAGACCTAAAGGAGAATAGACTGGGATTTGCATTTCAGACTTACTGGCTACAAGAGTCTGGGCATATGACTTAATTTCTCATACCTACTCTTTTCTCATCTGCCAAATGGAGAAGATAATATCTTTCCTATAGGGAGAACACATGGAAAAGTGTTCACAAGGTCAGTCTCCTGATGATGTGCCTCAGTGATAAGAGTGCTTGCCTAGCATGTGTGAGCCCTGGGTCCCAGAAATTGGGTCCCAGGAGGCATTGCAAGGGCAGGAACATGTTCTGCTATACCAGTGATGCACCAGAGAGATTCATGGCCTGGGCACTGCAGGCAACATCAACTCACAAATCCTTTTTAGTATGTAGTCAAAAGCTGACTATCTTCTATTTCAAAGGCAATACTGATACCTAAATTTGAACTACTTCATTAAATGAAAGCTGTATCAATCAGTTTTGAATTTAATGTCTACAATTTTAATGAAGGGATAGCACATTAGCCAAAGATTCATGAAGTGGTTTTTTTGCTTTAAATGTCCAGCAGATGCTTTATAAGACCTCATTTTAGCACTTCCTAGGGAAGCTTTCCTACCAAATACAAATAGATGTATTCAACAAATGGCAAATCAAGCAAGCAGTGGAGAAGAGCTAAGTTACTAAGTCCCAGCGAGAGTGGAATTTCCCTCCAACAGCTGGAAAGGAGCCACCGACAGCTATAGACAATCAGACTTCTGTGTGAAATGAAGACTCAAAGAGATGATTTGGATACAAGGGTGACTGGGGAGAGTGCTCTCAAGGCAATTCTACCCACTTAACTCTCTCCACAGTATTTATTGAGTTAAGAACACATGGAAATAACGTTTAAAGAATTTCCAAAGAACGAAGAGTTTCAACCTAATCAACATCATCTTGAGCATGAAAAAGGGTGCAGCTACATTTCTAAAGAAAATTCCTGGAAACAGGCCTAGGCTACAGAATCTGCTTTGTGAGCTTAAAGATCAAGTGATATATATAGCTGTTGTCTGGGGGGCTGTGAAGTTCTGCAAGCGTCTTGTGGTGCATCTGATGATTTGGAGACATAACTGTTAGCAGTCACACTTCCACCTGACATCCCATGATGTGTTCTATCAGATCGTCCTCAGATTACAATAATGCTCACGGCCCTGATAAAAAGGGTGTGACTAGCTCCTTGACTAGTCCTCGACACTGTGGTTGGTCACCATGGTATCAAGAATACTTGACTGGGCCATCAGAAAGGAAAGAACTGAATCAAATTAGAGCCTGGATCTCTTAAAAGTCACAAATGTCACAAATGTAAATGACCAATCAGCCAATGAATCTTTCACTCTTCAACAAGGATTTATTAGTTTCTATTATGGACAAAGGTGATAGGGTATTGGTGGTAGAGTCAGGGACTACAATGATTATGACATTGTTTCAGTTAAAGTAGTTTAGAATATAATAGATCTTCAATAACCTAATTGTCCTCCCAAATGCTCCTTTTAAAAAGCAAATGTGAAGATAAAATACAAACTAACTTGTATTCAGCAGAAACATGTTCTTTAAAGAATCATGTACCAGCTTGCTACATTTTTCTATCAAAGACATTTTCTTGAACCTCATGTTTTAATCTCTAAAATTATAATGTTATTTTGATTAAAATACAGACTTTTTCATATTTTAAAGCACATCTTCCCAATCCCTTTAAATTCCTTTGGCATTTCTGTAAGTTCAACTGTGCCTGTAGTTTTGATCCTCTCATATTTCATCATTAGTTTTTACCTTGGAGATGAGAGAAGTCATGAAGGAATCTAGGCAAGGCCATCTATCAGAAAGACAGCTATGGTAGCTCTGCTATGTCCATGGATGAGATGTTCCAAGACTCCCAATAGATGCCTGAAACCACAGGTCATACCAAGCCATTCATGTACTATGTTTTTCCCCATATATGTTAAAATTTATAAATTGGGTACAGTAAGAAATTAATACTTATAACTGCTAATAAAATAGAATGATCAGAACAATATGCTGTTATAAAATTTATGTGAGTCCATTTTCTCCCCTCTCCCACTCAAGGGTGGGTAGTGTGTACTGTTTGGTTAGATGGCCGATTCTCATCCATGGGATGAGGGATGGCATGTTATTGCATCGTGATACTCAGAATGGCAATTTAAAACTTATTGTTTATTTCTAGAAGTATCCATTAGTATTTTCAGACCACAGTTAATCATGGGTAACTGAAATTACTAGGGCAAGGGTGGACTACTGTAGATTATTATTTGAATTGTGTGATACTACAAATCAGAAGAGTGCTAGAAAGTAAGTTTAGGGGGAGCAGTCTAACTGATATAAATTAGAATTTTGGATCTGATACTTAGCAGCTGACCACAACATACTATTGATCCTTTCTAGACCTCAGTTTACACTTTGCAAAAAAAAAAGGAATGTTTTAATATCACATAGAGATTTGTAAGAATGAGGTCACTTTATATGCATTTATGATTGTACAATAACTCAACTCCTTAATAAAAACAATTTTAAAAATCCTGCATGCTGTATAACAGAAATTATTTTTGTTCAAGGAACATAATACCCTAGAATAAGAAGTGATTTTTGTTGTTGTTGTTGTTTTGAAGGTTTTATTTCCTAACCTCACAAATGAAAAAGTTTAGAGGTTAATAATTGCTGACCTTGGCTCAGTGCCTGGATGAAGCCAGGGGATTGAAGTGGCCTTTGTCCTCCTTCTCATGCTAGCAATATGGCTGCCGGGCTGCAGCTACTGCACCCTCACACCAACAGGTGAATCCTGAAAGGCACAGAGTAAGACATTCCTGTTCATCTGCCTCTTTATTTTCATGGAAAATAATCTTTCTCAAGAAGCATCCTATTGATGTTTCTTTACAACTCTTCACCTGATCTAGCTTACATGTGCAGCCCCAAACCACTGGTAGGTGGGGAAACTCACCTGGGGACATATGCCTCCCACTCGGTACCCAAAGCCCAGGTTATATGAGTGCAGCTGGAGAGTAGTAGGTGGGAAATGGCCTGTTGGTGGGCAATATCACTGTGTCCAGGACCACATTCCTTAATGTTGTGAGGAATAAATCCGTCCCTAGTACCCAGGAGTCTGACACTCCCACAGGGTTGGTTCTTTTGTAAAACATAAATAACTTCCCAGAATACTAACATTACATAAAGCTGCTGTGTAATAAAGTAGAATATGGTCATGGTGCAATCACTTTTGAGGAAGTGCACGCACACACGTGAACAGAGTCCAAATCACAAAAAATGACCATTCTGTTTTCTTCATGTGGTGGTATAAAATATGTCTACACACATTTGGATACACCCTCCCTTCAGGAGGCGGACTTAGTGTCTCAGTTCTAATAAACAGAATAAGGTGGAGGTGGCCCTGTGTAGTTCTGAGATTACATAATAAAACTTCTCCTAACTTGTTCCTCCTGTGCTCTTTGTCTTTCCAAGCAGCCCGGTGGAGAGGAATTAACACCTCCTGTGAACAATCCTAAGAGTGAGGTTGGAAGCTAAACTTTGTCCCCACTGAAGTCTTTAAGAACTGCAGAGCCAGTTAGAGCTTGCATGAAATTTCAAAAGATGCCTTAGCCAGTACCATCCAGCTGAGCCTTTCCCTGATTCCTGACCCTCAGGAACTGCATGTGATGATGATAAATATAGTTGTTTTAAGCTGCTGTTTTGGGCTAATTTGTTAAAAAGCAAATATAATTAAGAATCCTGGTTAAATTAAGTAACTAGCACTTCTTTATTATTACAGTTCCATTTCTACTTCATTCCTTTTGCCTTCTTATTAAAATGCCCCTGATTTCTGACAGCATCCAATTCAGACCAAAGCTCAACTTTTTAAATCCATCCAAGACTCACCTAACACAAGCCCAACTCTTATAAGTTATTTCAAACAATCTAACAATCTCATATTGAAATGCCTCATGGTTTCCAGTAGTATGTTGTCTTTGATTATAATAAGCAAATAAAACAAAACATTAACTTGATTATGGGTGTGTTCCTGATGGACTTTGGCAAAGGGCATCAAAAATAGTGTGAAATGTACTTGTACTAAGCAGTAGCCTTACTGTGCTATGCATAAATGAAACTCATTTTATCTGTTAATAGATACAAATAAAAAAATTAGCAAATATATTAAATGTTTATCATATACTGGACATAGTGATAAGTGCTTCATATGCATTTTATCATTTTATTTCAATAACATAGAAAGTGGTTGATATTTTTATCCTCATATTACTGAGGTGTTGTTGATAATAACTAATCTAATATTGCATATATAGGCCAGCAGCAGAATTTGAACCCAGGCTTCCATATCCCCAACCATGTGTACCATAATATCTACTCATATATAATAGCCAGTGAGTCCATAATATCTCTTTCAGCAAGAGAAGCAATGTCAAACCCAAATGCTTGAGAATGAAGGATCTCCAAAATAAAAGTTTTTTTTTTGGTGTTATAAATGCTAGTTAGAAAGAAAGGACCAGTCCTGTGATGAATTCTTGCAGCTAATAGCAGTAAGACTAAATAGCAGTTAGAAAAATGTCCACTGGACCTAAAGAGTCAAAATATTTTACAATAAAAGCCTTGGGGAAAGGAAGCATAAGCTGTTTACATTGAATTTGAATTGGCTGTAGATAAGCAGGTCTGTAGGAAGACAGCCTGTAAGGGGAAGTGCTTGCATCTTGATTGATTGGGATTATAAGCAGGATGCAGTGTTAGGTTCGTGTAGAATTTGAGTTAAGGATTTAATGTATGTTCAGGTATATAAAATGGTCTCTTATTTTTTTTGATCTGTAGCTGGTTAACTGATGAAGTTCTGCCATCTCTCCTCTCTATCCTCTGGCCCCTTGCAAGTAAACATAGGACATCTCAGAATTTCTTTCTTGTTACCAACTACCCTACTAACTGTATCTGGGGGTCTATCTTTTCCAATCATGTAGAAACAGATTTCAAGTATTGTTTATTGAGTTCTTTTGGGAAAGGGAAGGGTGGAGAGAACTCCATGGCTAAAGAAATTTTGAAAATCAGGAATCTAATCTTCTTTTCTATAATAGGCACAAATCTGGACTCCAATTACCCTGAAGATTCTAATTCTTGTGATACATATGTGCAAAGACCTTTGCTCAGAAATAAGATGTATAGACTTTTCTTAACCCAGTGACTATTGCAAAATAATAATAATAAGCATAACAAAAATTATCTTAAACAATATTCCCTGGTTCCTATTTGCTTCTATTGATTGCTTTTCACAAATAATAATTTCCCCGGTAGGTAGATAGAGGAGCTGAGGCCTGGGGAAGTCTTCGTGTGGCAGAGGAACACAGGAGCAGAGGACAGCTGTGGAGACAGGGCCAGTAACTGAGAAAGATGAGGTGCTTTCTGTGAATTGGCTCTAAGAGGAGACCTATGTGCATTTTAACTAAAAGAAGAAAACCAGGAAATTTAAATTGTCCGATGAGCCATCAGTTATGATGAAGGCTGGGTGGTGAAACTTGATCTATCTCAGACTTTCCCTTATACCTCCCCACCTCTGTCTGCCTTTGCCAGAGAACACTCTTAACCATTATTCCTTCAGGCCATTCATTCATTTAGATGGTCATCCTCCTAATACTGGCTCAACATCATTCCATATGCAAAATAAAAGACACATTTACAATATGGTAGAAAGCAAAAGGGATAGTCCCATGGAAAGTTAAGAAAGCATATAAACAGATAAGATTAATTTAAAAGAACAAGTAGTGTTGCATTAATTCAGAGAGAAAGGGCACTGAAGTTTGGGATGACCTTGGAGATAAGTGAGCCTATAGAATGATTTTTGCCTCGTCACTTACCCCAGATATAATTATGCACATTAAGCCGTGAATTTCCTCAGTTTCATCAATCTTTGCTTATGTCATACCAGATTCCTCCATACAACTGAGTCCCCAAGGCAGAGCTCCCTCCTTGTTGTGTGCCAGAATCTGAATCTTCCTTAATTCCTTCTCCAACTTGTGCCCTTGTTTCTGCTCTTGCTTTGCTTCATATGAGAAGAGAACTCATCAATTCATTTAACAAATTATTTTGGGTTTTATGGATTAAATGATGCTGTAGGGGCAAAGGAAAAACTACCCCTTCGCCTCCTGAAAGTTCACTAGAATGAACTGACAGCAGACAGATGAACAGCAGAAGATGATGAAGCAATTCATTAATGTGCATAAGCACAGAGACGGTCACAGGAAAGGGATCAACTCATAACCAGTGAGGTCTAGATGTTTGATAAAGTTCTTCATAGGAGAGGAAGAAATGGAGGAGGTAGGAAAACGGGGGAGGTGTCCACAAGTTACGGGGAGATGAGGGGTGGAACTTTGCTGTGAATGAAGAGTGTCTTTTTATGCACATAAAATCTTCCAGAGAATCTCTCAGAGCCACCCTCAGAAGGTGAGATGAAAACCCTATCCTGGCATGGAGCTTTTCTTTCTTGATTCTTCTTCAGTGGTTCATCAGTTGAAATTGCTAGAGGAGAGAGTAAGACAATTTCATTTCTTTAGGAAGATGTTTCCTCAGTCAGATAATAGGAGGAGGGTAGACTTCTTGTTTTCTGTGCTTGTGCAAAAAGCAAAGGAATATTAGATTATGAGACTGTTCCTGCAGCTCAGCATGACAAAGCACACATTTTGATGTATCATTTTCTGAGCCCAACGGTACTATGCTGGATACCTAGTAAATAAGGCATGTTGATGCGGTGTAGACAGGTTGGACAGGGTAATGTACTATATTGAAATGCACGTTGCTCCAAAAGGTATGTTCCAGGTATGTTCCAATAGGTAGATTTCATTCATTTGTGATTGCAAATCATTATTTTGAAGTGAAACAGCATTCAAATTTCAAACAAAATGCCTACAAATATAATTTCATTTAATGTAAAATCCTCCTGGATATTACCTATTTGCTCTCCAAGGACCCCTCTCAACCTGCTCTGTCCCCAGTCTACACAAACTAACGGACAGTCAAGGTCTTTATTACACACTGGCTGGGTTTGGGACAGCGAAGGAGTCAGTCATAGGCATTGATCAGAGGGCAGAAGAATGAGATAAAGAGTCAAGATGGGTTCCCCAGGTGCCTCTATGCTAAATCACATTGCCAAAGGCCAAAGTCCCTGTCATAAAATCTCTTTCTCCATGTAGTGTTATGTCTTCCTGGGTTCCAGTGAATGTCCCACCTTTTTTACTTTATACTAGCTCCAGGACACTAGAACATTTTTTATTTTTTTACCAAAACAAAACAAAATAAACAAACAAACAAAAAACCTCTTGTCCGTAGCTTTATTAATAATCTATTAAATTCCTCTCAATAACTCAACTTGAAGATACCATCTATTTCCTACTAAAGCTAGGAAAGACACAATTTTTATACCTTCTGCTATCACCTCTTCAATGGCAGATTACACAGTTAATTATCAATCAGATACTTCCCTAAGGCTTTCCATCAAAACTACAGGCAATACGTGTTCTGGTGGAGGTTTGGCTATACAGAAGCTTTGGTTTCAAACAGAACTGGGTTCGGGTCATGAGAGTCACTTCTAAGTTATGTGTTTTATCAATGACTTCTTTAAGTCTCAGTTTTCTCATCAATAAAATACAGATAAGAAGAGTTCCCATTTCCTGGGATGGTTGTGGGAATAATGGAGTAAATGCATATAAACTGTTTAGAACATGGAAATTGTTCAAATAATGTTAGCTGTTCATATTGTTATACCAATAAAAAGGAAAGAATGCTCACCCAATTGACCACAAATGAGCAACTGAGTTGTCAAATCTGCCTTTGGAACTGTAACATTTCAGGCAAGGCAGAGGAACCAAAAAATCAGGCATTGGATGAACCCAGGCTGTCGAGGGCACAGGATGGCTGGTTGCTAGAGGAGCAGTCAGTGCAAGTCTTTGCTCAAGGACTGGCTAACAGTGACTTTTCTCAACCTTGTTCTTCATCAACCCACTAGAGAAGAACTTTAAGATGTAAACTGTAAGTCCTACAGAATTTTGGTACAGCTCCTCAACATGTTTGATGCTCAGCCTGGGCAAGGAACCATTGCTCTTTAGCCCAAGCACTGGTACCATTCTGACTGTGCCTTAAGGTCTCCTCTAGTCCGCAGCCAACGAAGAACTAAGCATTTCAGCCTATGAAGAAAACAAATATTTAGAAAATCCTAGGGTTAGGAAGCTAACATTTGCTTCTCAAGGCAGGATTACCAGCTGTACATAAGAAATGGTCAGTTAATGTCTAAGACTTACAAGGTTATGGCAACTTCCAAAACTGCAACTGATCTAAAAGCACAATTTCTGTCACTGCCTGGAAATTTTCTGTGCTTGCCTCTCCCCTTGCCCTCCCCTTCCACAGTCCACCATCCATACAACTGTCTCCAAGGCAGTTTCCTTCATCTCACCAATTCCACTCTTGGCCTATGTGTTCATTCACTCACCCATTCATTCATTCATTAAATATTTATTGAGCTATCACAAAGGTGAAATCCATCCATATATCCGGAGAGTTTCCTAGAAAAAAGAAGTCCTTAAGTGACCCCTTGGTATAGCCAGAATTGAGAATCACTCTTCCAGGTGTTGTCACCCTGGAATAATTATGTAAGAATCAATGGTAACCTATATTTCTCTAGCACTTTTGAGATGTGTAAGGAATTTTGTAGGAATTAATTGTTCACTCTACTTTTCCTAAAATACAGTATTATAAATATTTATAGATCAAATTTAATGAAGGGAAAACTGCAATGGCTGAGGTATATTGCAAGTAAAAGGTCATGCCAAGATGTACAAGGTCTGTTCCACCAGTGGACTGTTCCAGTTTTTCAAGAGTGTCGTATTGATCTTATTGAAAGGCCTATACATAACCTCCATTGTTATCTCTCTTTCTCTATCTCCTTTTCTTTCTTTTTGGTTCCTTTGTCTTTTGTCATCTAATGAATTTGTTAGTTTAAGGAACTGAAGGCCACAGCAGTTCTTGCCTTCAGAAACTCCTATTTGGGCTTCTCCAGGCCCTGAGCAAGGACAATGATTTTTCGTGTACAGTATGCTGCCACCACCTAGTGGTGAACATGGCACCTAACACTCTACGACCCTAAGGTGGAAGCTTCTCCTTAGAAAAGATTAAATGGATAGAACTGGATTAACATTGGTCTGAAAACACTCTTGAATTCCCCCCTCCTCCCCAAATCACCCTGGAATACCCTTTTGACAAGTTTGGATATTACTGAATCAGATTTTGTAAAAATAGGTACAACAGTGCCCCTTTTCTCTAGCACACCACGTAGGAGTTTTATTTTTTTTAAACTATCACACTAACTCCTCAATATCTGTGTAATTTCTAGCATGGATGTGTATATAGCAGAGAATGCTATTAAAACATTTTAAATAAAAGCTTAAACATTACATTATAGCACTTTTCCCCATGAATGACATACCTCTTCTAAGAGTGATAAGAGCTCTTCAGAGGTGCTCCATGGTGAGTTCTTTTTTTATTTTTTTTAATTAGAAGTATATAGAGATACAATTGAGGGGGAAACATTATCAAACCATCAGTAACCAAAGTATGTATACTTTGTTATCCAGGGGTAATGCCAAAACATGGATGACCACCTTGGGTTTCACCTGTTGCAGTTTCCCACAGAAGAACACATACGTTAAATGGGTATCTCGTGGAAGAATGACATCGGCTTCTGGGATGGTTCCTCCATATTCCCACTCTCCAGTTTCCTATGAGTTCTTCATACACCCTCCACCCTCCCCATTACCCTCTCTACTCCTCCAAGTATCCTAGGGAGCCATCCCCCTATTACTCAGAGTCATTCAATTTGAAGTATTGTTAGGTTAGCCGTCTACCCTACTGCTTCCCCATACATTCTAGCATCAACAGATGAGAGAAACCATTCGGACCTTGAGTCTCTGAGATTGGGATACTTCACTTAGCATAATTCTTTCCAGCTCCATCCATTTGATATCAAAAGCCATAATATCGTCTTCTCTAATGGCCGAGTAGTGTTCCACTGTATATATGTACCAAAGTTTTTGTATCTACTCGTCGAGTGAGGGGCATTACCATAGTCTAGCTATAGTAAATTGAGCTGCTATAAACTTTGAGGAAGCCACATCACTATAATATGGTGATTCTAACTCTTTTGGGAAAATCCCCAAGAGTGAGATAGCTGGGTCATAAGGTGGTTCCATCCTTAATTTTTTGAGGATTCTCCACACTGCTTTCCATAGTGGCTGAACCAGTTTGCAGTCCCACCAGCAGTGTAACTGTGTTCCTCTTTTCCTACAGCCCCTCCAGCATCTGTCGTTGTTAGAATTTTTCATTTTTGCCACTCCAACAGGAGTGAGGTGGTATCTCATAGAAGTTTTAATTTGCATTTCCCTTATAGCTAATGATGTAGAGCATTTTCTCATATATTTGTGGGCTTTCTGGACTTCCACTGGACAGAAGTTCCTTTTGAGTTCTTTAGCCCATTTATGGATTGGATTATTTGTGAGTTTGGACTTTAGTTTCTTTAGTTCCCTATATATTCTGGATATTAGCCCTCTGTCCGAGGTGTAGCAGGCAAAAGTTTTCTCCCATTCTGTAGGTTCTCTCTTGATGCTCTTGACTAGATCTTTAGCTGTGCAGAAACTTTTTAGTTTAATTGCATCCCATTCATTTATTCTTGATTTTATAGCATGAGCCATAGGAGTTTTGCTAAGGAAGTAGCTGCCGACTCCTATATGCTGTAGTGTTGATCCGACTTCTTTTTCTAGTAAGTTTAAAGTTGTAGGCTTAACATCCAGGTCTTTGATCCATTTTGATTTAATTTTTGTGCAGGGCAAAACATAAGGATCCAGCTTCAGTTGTCTAAAAATGGCTGTCCGGTTTGTGCAACACCATTTGTTGAACAGGCTATCTTTCTTCCACACTATACTTTTGCCCCCTTTATTAAATATCGAATAGTTAAGGATATGGAGGTTTGTCTCAGGATCTTCTAATCGGTTCCACTGGTCTTCAGTTCTGTTTTGATACCAATACCATGCTCTTTTTGCTACTATAGCTCTGTAATACAATTTCAGGTCAGGGATTGAGATACCCCCTATTTCTTCCTTTCTACAGAGTAATGTTTTGGCTAGTCTGGGTCTCCTGTTATTCCATATGAACTTGAGAATTGCTTTTTCTATATCTCTGAAGAATGCCATAGGTATCTTGATGGGATTGCATTGAATCTGTATAGGGTTTTGGGTACAGTGGCCCTTTTTATTATATTGATTCTGCCTAATCATGAGCATGGAATATTTTTCCATCTACTCAGGTCTTCTGTAATTTCTTTTTTTAGTGTTTGGTAGTTTTCTTTGTAGAGGTCCTTAACATCCTTTGTAAGGTTAATGCCCAAGTATTTCATTTTTTTTTTTGGAAGTGATGGTGAATGGGAGAGATTTCCTGATTTCTTCTTCTGTGGATTTATTGCTGGAGTAAAGGAATGCTAGTGATTTGCTGGAGTTGACCTTGTAGCCAGCTACTTTGCTAAAATCACCTATAAGTTCTAGGAGTTTTCTGGCCGATGTTATTGGGTCTTCTAGGTATAAAATCATGTCATCTGAAAATAGAACCTAACTTCCTCTTTTCCTGTACAAATACCTTTGATTTCCTTGTCTTGCCTGATAGCTCTGGCAAGGGTTTCGAGGAATATATTGAACAAGAGTGGGGAGAGTGGACATCCTTGTCTTGTTCCTGAGTTCAGTGGAAATGCTTTCAGTTTTTCTCCATTGAGGATAATGTTGGCTATGGGTCTGTCATAAATGGATCTGACATAGTTAAAGTATCTTCCCTTGATCCCTATCTTTTCCAAAGTTTTGAGCATAAAGTGGTGTTGAATTTTATCAAATGCCTTCTCTTCATCAATAGAGATGATTATATGATTTTTGTTTTTAATTCTGTTTATGTAGTGAATTACATTTATTGATTTGCATATATTGAACCAGTCTTGTTTTCCTGGAATGAAGCCCACTTGATCATAATGAATTATCTTTATAATGTGCTTTTGTATCCGATTAGCTAAAATTTTATTAAGGACTTTTGCATCAATGTTCATCAGAGAAATTGGTCTGTAGTTTTCTTTCCTTGACATGTCTTTGTTGGGCTTTGGAATCAGTGTAATGTTTGCTTCATAAAAAGTGTTTGGGAGTGTTCCTTCTCTATCAATTTCCTGGAAGAGCTTATAGAGGATTGGTGTTAGTTCTTCTTTGAAGGGTTGGTAGAATTCTGCCGTATATCCATTCGGACCTGGGCTTTTCTTTTTTGGGAGAGCTTTGATTGCTGCTTCAATTTCACTTTCTGTGATAGGTGGGTTGAGGTTTTCAATGTCCTCCTGTGTTAAAGAGGGGATGTTCGTGTGTGTCCAAAAACCTGTCCATGTCCTGGAGGTTATCAAATTTGGCAGAGTATAAGTTTTCAAAATAGATTCTGATAATCTTCTGTATCTTGGATGAGTCTGTGGTGATATCCCCATTTTCGTCTCTGATTTTGTTGATTTGCTTCATTTCGATCTTCCTTTTGGTGATTTTGGCAAGGGGTCTGTCGATTTTTTGACTCTTTCAAAGAACCAACTCTTAGATTTGTTAATAGATTGAATAGCTTTTTTGTTCTCAATTTCATTGATTTCAGCTCTGATTTTGGTGATTTCCTGTCTTCTGTTAGATTTAGGGTTGGACTGTTCCTCCTTTTGTAGTCTTTTGAGTTGAAGCATAAGGCTATTAATCTGATCTCTTTCTAGATTTTTGATGTATGTTCGAAGTGCTATAAATTTACCTCTTAAGAAAGCCTTCATACTGTCCCAGAGGGTTCAGTACGTTGTTTCCTCGTTGTCGTTCAATTCCCAAAACTTCATAATCTCTGTTCTCATTTCCTCTTTTACCCATTCTTCGTTTAAGAGGTAATTACTCAATTTCCAAGTATTTGAATAGTTTCTGTTGTTTCTCTTGTTGTTGATTGCTAAGATCATAGCATTATGATCTGACAGAATACATGGGATTATATCCACTTTTTTATATTTGCTAAGATTATCCCGGTGAACTAGGATGTGGTCTATTTTAGTTGTATAAGTGGTGCTGGGGTTTGAACCTGGGTCCTCGTGCTTGCCAGGCAAGTGCCGAAACCTCTGAGTCACCGCTCCAGCCCCAAGATGTGGTCTATTTTAGAGAAGGATCCACTATGGTGAGTTCTAACAGGAATGAATTCACCTTTAAAGAGATCACTTGCAGATTAATAGAAAATAGATTCACTGGCTGGAAAACATAAATCCATTGTCTCGCCCTCCCGGGAGTGTTGGTTGATAATCCAAAGCAAAGTTGTCTATCCTACATTTTCCCAAAGGAGTTCTATAAGCACTTCCTGCTCCTGCCTGTTACTCAGGTGAGGGTGCAGAGGAGTGAGGAATGGCTCATTCTGTAGAATGAATTTTGACAGGCTGCCAGCATTGTCAGCCTGACAATGCAATATTTCTCTTTCTTGCATGGAGCCATCTCTGAGTGACCCTGGGGAACCTGTTCACACTTTCTGAGTTTCAATTTGGAAATACCAGAAATGGACTCTAAGATTAATGCTGACTTTTACACACGCACTCACACACACACAACAAACTTATGCCAATTCCCCAATGTTATGGTTTGGAAATGAAGTGTCCCCAAAAAACTCCTGTTAATGCAGGACTACTCCAGAGATGAAATGACTATACTATGAGAGCTGTGACCTGACCAATCCATCCTCGTTTGAGTGAAATGACTGGGTGGTAACTGTAGGTAGGTGGGTGCGACTGGAGGGGTGGGTCAGGGGGGCTTCCCTGGAAGACTGCATCTGCCTGCATACCCTCCCACCTCCATTTGCTTCCCGATCCCACCATGAGCTGAGCAGCTTCCTCCACTGGACTCTTCCCCCTAGATGTTATTTCTTATCTTGGGCCCAGAGCAATAGCTCTGAAATCATGAGCCCCACATAAATTGTTTTCCTCTAAATTGTTCTTATCAGATATTTTGATCACAACAATGGAAAAACTGACTAAAACAATAAGGTTTTATTATTTTTTTAACAACTTATCATGACCTTGTTATCATATTTGATACTGTTCATTTGCAAAGCTGGTTTGTAGGATTTTTTGCTGTTTATGTTAATTGGTGCATTATAATTTTACACAATAGGGGGTGTGTTACCACATATTCATACAGTGCATGGGCTTTTCTTTCTTTTTTATAAAAAAGAGTCACTTTCATTTAGTTTTTCATCTGGTTTATCATTGCTCTGACACTTAATTGTATGTGGTGCTGGGTTTTGAACCAGTGTGCTCACACTTAGCCAGGTAAGAGCCATAAACACCGAGCCACTGCTCCAACCCTCAGTGTGTAGGGTTTTAAATAACTTTAGCTCCACTGTTTTGAAGTAACTATTTCTAGCTGTGTTAGGCAGGCAGGTATGTGGAATCAACACATTTTTGCCTCAAACAGACTTGAGTTAGAGCCCTGACAGCACTACCATGTAAACTTGGGAACCCTTTTTCACCTCCTCAAGCCTCAGCTTTACGTAAAGTGAGAATGATAATATCTAATAAGAATAATAGCTACCTCAAAGAGTTTTGGAAATTAAATATTATCCATATAAATTTCTTTCCACAGTGCTGACCCTTGATTTAAAAACAAGCACTTGGTACTTTTCTGTTATTACGTGATTGAGTGCAAACCACCTTCTCGGGTGCTATTAGGCATTAAGTGGAGTTACCCAGTTGGCAGTTACATATAGGAGAGAAAAATCAAGAGTGGAGTAATCCCCAAAGATGTTCAGTCTACACCTTTTTGTGTGTGTTCAATTGTCCAATCCAAAACATCACATTGCATTTAGGAGAATTAATATTTGGTCAACAATCTAGGTGATAACATAGGTTTAAATATTTGAGTTTGTGGCTTAGATACAAATGTAGAAGAGCTAAGAATTAGAGTAATTAAAATGTTTTTGTCTGAATTTTGTATTTATGAGCATGCTACCTGAATCTAGCAAAAGTACAATTTTACAATCAGGGCTGGGAATGTCCTCTTGTTTTAATGATGCCCAAGGAAGGACTGGGTCTAGGTTGGGGTTACTATCTGAAGCTTTAAATCTTTTCTTTCTCACATGGAAGCACATGCCAGAACACTTCTAGATCAAGATCTCTTTTCTTTTCCAGGATTAAGTAAACTGAAATGGTATCTGGAACTAAGTTTATAATAGATAAGTGCTATGGTTTGGGTAAGTGTTTCTCAAAGGCCCATGAGTTCAGGGTTTTGTCCCCAGCTTGGCACTGTTGGAAAGTGGTAGAATCTTGCCAAGGCAGAGCTTCAAGCCAAGGGGATGGTGGGAACTGGGTCTCTTTCTCTCTTCACTTCCTAGTCATGAAGATTGTGGCTTTGCTCTGCCACATACTTCTTCCAGCAATGTGGCCAACTGATCAGGATGGAAAATTCTGAATCTGACCTGGAATGAACCTTTTCTCTTTATTACTTGATTTCATTCAGGTATTTGTTATCATAGTACAAAGTTAGCACAATAACCAATTTCTATGTAATTAAATTTAAACTTCAAATTAAAATGTTTATTGGCCTCTGCTGGATGACCTTTCCTCCTGTTTTTGTGCCTTGTCAAAAGTCTCAGCACTTATTCAGAGAGGCCTGCCCTGGCAGCCCTAACAGATTTCCTCCAATTTTCTGCTCCAGGGGACTCTTCTTCTGCTTTCTTTCGGGAGCAGATGTGCTATCTACTGCCTTTCTTATTGACTAGCCTTCAGTTTTTGCTCAGATCCCCAGTGTTTGCATAGGGTGAGCACATCCTTGGCAGAAACACTCCATTTGCCATCATTCCATGGGGCCAGAGGCAGCTGTGTGACAGTTCTGTGCCAGGAGCACAGGCAGAGGTCCTGAAGATTCCTGGGAAATGTTTGCTTTCTCCACACACTTGCCACTGCTTTCTCCTGCTGCTGCTTTTTCATGAAACACATGCCAGGCTTGTAGGTGGCATAGTCCCATATGCCCAGGAGAACAAAATACACAGTGGATAGGGCAACTGTGGAGCTAGAAGAGGGATCCAGCCTGGGTTCCACCTCTGGGTCTCTGCTTTAATCTGAGATTAACCTACCTAAACTTGGGGAAAAAACCAAAGCCTCGTTTATTAATGCCACTGTCTTGGCAACCAAATACATCCTAATAAATACAAGTTCTCTTCTCTATCTATAAATATATGTCTATGTGCTTACTTCTTCATCACTGTCTTTTTCTCTAGCTGTGCAGTTCACGAAGAAAGAGACCATCACGTTTTTTCACCACTGTGTACCAGGACATTTTACAATGCCTAGAACATACTAATTCTAAAATTATGAATTATATGCAGAGGGGGAGTGAAACATTTTTTAAAACAAGCCATATTATTAACAGAAGAGTGAGGAAGTAAAATGCAGACACGCAGAAGCCTCAGCTGCAGCGAGAATGAAAGCTGAGACTTTGAGGTGACCATGAGCATGGCTGATACCAGAAAGGAAGCAGAAGGCTGGTTCTTTCTGTCTCTCTCGTCACACTTCAGATTCTGCCCAATAGCATCCTCCCCAGTGCAATTCAGATATATTGCTTTTGAAATGTCCTTGAGAGAGAGATGGCACAGTCAAGACATATAGAGTCAAAATGAAGGAGTGAAGATAAAATGGTGAGCTCTTGCTTCCTCTTCCTGCAAGTCCTGTACACACACACACACACACACACATCTTGGCAAAAACATCTAAACAAGGTCTTTATTTAGCCCCTCCCTAGACAATCATCTCTAAATCCCCAGAAAGTTTAGTTCTGTTGGATATGATGGACTTCTCACTAAATGACCTTGGATTTGTTGTAGGTGGGAATGAAACCTTGACAGACTGTGAAGTGCTCTTTCTACTCCACATCCTTCTCACTATTGCAACAGCACTCTTCATATGAGTTTCTACCTGAGGTCTTTTCATTCCAACCCTAGGTCTAGTAACCACTTCTCCCAAGTAAGTGGTTTGTTGAGCACTTTTGAATTCCCTCTCAAAATTATGAAGACAGAGATTATCCAACGGTGGAAGATGTTATTCAAAATACCTAGTAACTGGGGTGGCACAAGTATCAGCATGCTGGGAAAGACATAGCTGAAAACAAGCTGCACACCCATTCAGTGCACATCAGCTGGACTTGAGCCTGCCTGGCTTGTTGCTCCAGGACACACACAGCCCATTACCATAACACACCCCTAAGAACACACAGGTACATTTTATGACTGAATCTTGTGTACGTCCCAACCTGCCTCATCCAAGCAAGAAAGTCCCCATGGGTCTTCATAAAGGGAATAAAAAAGAGCCACAGTTACATGGCCAGGAAGCTGTCTACCTCTAATGGCCACCTCTGGGGTAGGCACACCCACACAGGGTGCAGATCTGTCCTACATAGGGTTAGGTACTAATGCCAGGATCTGTGGCAGAAACTGTTGATTACAATACCTATTTTCCTTTCTCTTTCCTTTGTGACTTCATGTCTATGTTAGAATTGGGTGGCAATATGCCCCGTTAAGAAGTTACATTTTCTATCCTCCCTTGTAGCTAGCAGAAGTCAATGCAGCCTATTGTACGGAACTTGGGGAAAAGTTCTTCTGAAGAGAGCAGATGGCTAGCATGAGCCTTCTCTGCCCATACATCCCCCTTCCTCTTGTTTTCTGCCTATAGAATGGATTTTAAATCCATAAATATAGTAGTCATTATTGATTCCTGGAATTCAGGAAACATTTTAGACAAAAGACAACTTCAAAATTAGAAGCCAAATATTATGGAAGATGGATGTAAAAACTAGCTGACATTCATAACAATACCATGGAACTTCGCATGAACTCATGTGAAGGAGAAATACATGTCTCTTTCTTAAAGCATTATTTCTGTTACAAACTGTAGTATGACAATCTGAAACTGCCCAAATTATCTTGGAAAACCAATCCTGTTCCTGCCCCAATACAGTAAAGCAGTGAGGCATAAGCCATTGATGAGCTACAGGTACAGGAAAATGTGAAGCATCTAATTCTTGGAGCCACTCATACAAATAGACTAAATTAGGCCCTTATCTTGCATTGTTTCATGTTAGGATTTACCTTTCAGAAATAAGATACATTGCTTTCAGAGATTATAATTCAGAAATTAAAAATTGTGTGAATTTTAAAAGACAATACCAGGAAGCACCACTATAGCAAAATGTACATACATGTACACATATGTATATTACCCCATGACTTCTAATTAACATTTCAATATTGTTTTCAAGGCATTGAACAGAGCAGTATGTTTCATTCACAATGACTGGAAAACCCTCAAAATCATTCATACTATCTATCCATAGGTTATTTGTTTTTGTTTTTGTTTTTTAAGAGAAAGGGACAAAGATAATCAATTTTATTATCCCTTTTTCATGTGGCTTTCATTCTTCGACACTTCGTTGTGTACATGGTATTGGGGTTCAAACCCACATCCTCATGCATTCCAGGCAAGCATCACAACTGCTGACCCACTGCTCCAGCCCCTCTCCATAGGTTTTCAATTGAGCTAAGTTTGAATATATCACATAAAAGTGTGCTTTAAGCTGAATTGTGGGAAGAATTATTAATACAATTGTATTTCTTCCCCTCCCCCTGCTTCTTCCATCTCTTTTTCTTGAATTTGAAGCAACTCTCTCTAATGTCCAAAATTGGGAAAAGTCACCTGCTGCTACATAGGGTAACAAGGTCTGAGAGGAATGGTGGTAACCGGGTTCTGGAATTCAGACTTCCCCAAGGAATGTTACTGTGTTGCTAAGCTAGGAAGTGTATCTTAACAACCAGGGAGCCATATAGGCTCCTTGGAGTGAGTGGGAGAAACTGGAGGGAGACAGCTATATTCTTTTGGAGGTGTTAGACATTAGGTTGTTTCTGCCAATCAAAAATTCTCAGCTTAAGTACCAAGATTTAAGGAAATCAACAAAAACTCAGTCTAGATCCATTGTGAGGCTGGAAGTGTATCAACAGACTGGAGTTCATGTCAACCAGATCATCTGCTTCAAAAAAGCTTTTCTCAGGTATAATTTAAAATTCACCATTAAAACTATTTTCTAAAAGTTTAGGTTTGATTTACTTGATGGTCCTCAAGTTCATCTTGTTTTCTAGACATGTAAAAGTTAAATAAACCTGATTCAGGGAAATGGGGTATTTAAGCTTATAAAGTAAGTCATCTGTTTTTGAGGGGATCATATAAATAAATATACTGAATCTGTGAAGTAAAGACATTTATTCTGTGAAATGCATTTAGCTCATTTAACAAGCAATTATTGAGTATATACTATGTGACAGACTGGTTCTAGGTCCTGTGACTACAGAGTGAAAAACTGAGCTAGATCATTGACTGCTTAATTACTAGAAGAAAATAAGAGAAATGTAAAAATAAATAAAGTGAGGAGTGGATAAATGCTACGAAGACAGCTTAACGAGAGAAACAGGGGTAAGGGAAGCTGAGATGATAGTGGAAACTACTTCAGAGAGGGGTTAGGAAGCCTTTTGGAGAAAATGTCGTGTCGACAGAAATGAACACAGTGAGGGAAGAAGCCAGGGGAAGATCTAAGTGGCAGGTATTCTGGCATGCATGAGGACCAGCATCACATATATAACTAAGTGTTGGAGCAATGATGACCAAATGAAAAACTAAATAAAGTTGATTCTCTCTTTCTCTCACTCTCCCTCTCTCAAAATAATAGTAATAATAATAGTAATAAGCTTTATATTACATTGAATTCACAATAATTCTCATCTATTCATTAATTGGATATTATATTCCAACAAACTTATGCCAATTCCCCAATGTTATGGTTTGGATGTGAAGTTATCAAAATCAATGCTTATCATAAAAAGAAACCTGAAAAGACAAATATTACTCTAAATCAATCCAAGTATTTTGGAAAAGATATCTAGTTAAGTCACTAGCTTTTTAAAATCAATATAGGCATGAGGTTGAAGAGAAAGATGGGCTATTATTATTGTTTACTCAACAGAGTTTTGCTTTGCTTCAGGTTTAAGGTAGTGCTGTTTTTTTCAATATTAGATCATTTTCTAGAATAATTCAAGGTAAATTTTTATTCTGAGTTATTCATTTACTTAAATTTTGAAAATTTATGTCTAAGCCAGTCTTTCAAAAGCACACTGCCTTAATCCATTTGAGCTGCTATAACAAAATATCATAAACTGGGCAGTTTAAACAAGATGTTTATTTTCTCACAGTTCTGGATGTTGGGAGGTCAAAGATCAAGGCACTGTCAGATTCTGGACCTGGTGAGGGCCTGATTCCAGGTTCACAGTTGGTACCTTCTCACTGCATTTTCACATGGTGGGAAGGGAGGGTCAACTCTCTGGGATCTTTTTTTTGGGGGCACCAATTCCATTCATGAGGGCTCTACACTCATGACCTAATCATGTCCCAAAGGTTTCACTTACTAATACTATCTCATTAATGATTAGGCTCAATATATTAATTTTAGAGGGACACAATCCGATCATAGCAAGCAACATATATTTTATATTTTGTTTTAGGGGTATATGTGGATAAAATATTTGTATATTGCCTTTACTCCTTAAACATTATTTGTGAACAATAAAAAAATCATAACATCAGATTAAATTTTCTGTGAGCCAAAAAGTTGACTTATTCATCCAATCTGAGAATCAATCAAGCCAGCAAATTCATTTAACCAGTAGTAGGGTAAAGAGATACAGTGGGCAATTTGGACTGTGGAAAGGACACTAAACTGGAAAAAAAATGGGATTTATGGTCCCCTTTTTGCCTTTAACTAGCAAAATGACAGTGGATTAAATGATTTATTTCCTAGTTTACTCATCTGTAATTAGTGGAATTGATTTATATAGCAGTTAAAATATTCAGTTATTCTCCTATGTGTGTCTGTCTCACATCAGTTCTCTTCAGTGAGTTTGGTAGTGACATATTTTAAAGTTTAGTATAACAGGTCAACAAGAAAACAACATAGAGTGTTATAGTTTGGATAGATGTGTCACCCCTAAAGCTCCTATGCTAATGCAGGAATGTTCCAAGGTAAAAAGACTGGATTGTGATAATCATAACCTCATGTGTCTATCCTCATTTGAATGAGTAGATGGTAACCACTGGAAGGTTGACCACCACCTCTGCTTCCTGATCCTGCCATAAGGGGAGCAGTTTTTCTCTGTCATGTCCTTCCCCCCAATGATGTGCTGCCTTACCTTGGCCCAGAGCAATAGAGTTAGCCATCTATGGACTTAAACCTCTGATACTGAGAGCCAAAATAAACTTTTCCTCTTCTAAGTTGTTCCTATCAAGTATTTTGATCACAGCAATCCTAAGCTGACTAAAACAGAGGGCTCTTTTTCTTCTCTTAATGAAAATAGAAGTGACTCCTGGAAGTCTGTAATTCACTGTGCTTTTAGATTTTTTTATTTTTTTTAATGTGCTTTTAGATTTTTTTTTTTTAAAGAGAGAGGGACAGTGAGAGAGAGAGACAGAGAAAGGGATAAACAACTTTAGTTTTTCACATGGCCTTAGTTGCTCCAACACTCAGTTGTGTACATGGTGCTGGGGTTTGAACCCGGGTCCTCATGCTTGCCAGGCAAGCACCGAAACTGCTGAGCCATGGCTCCAGCCCATGTTTTTAGATTTTTAAAAAGATGCTACTAATGTAATAAGAATAAAATTGGTTTATATGAAGAGATTATACAAGGAGTTTAGAATTAACCTCTCATTGTGATAGTCAAGGAACAAAATTTTTTGTTGTTAGGTAATTGTATCTTCTAAATTTAAGATTTAAATGTACTTTACCCAACTTAGAATAATTTTAGAATTAATGTACATCAAATTGAAATTCTTGAAAATCAGATGTTTTATGGCAACATGACTGGCGATTTGTACACCATATGCTCTAAATCTATACCCTGGAAAACTTAGACTGTGGTATAAAAAGATAGTAAATGTACTAAAAATATCTGCCCCAATAAAACCCTGAGTTCAATTTCTACAGTATGGTTTTTGTTTGTTTGTTTTTGTGTGTGTGGCAATACTGGGGATTGAACCTAGGGATGCTCTACCACTGAGCTACATCCCAGCCCTTTATTTTTATTTTTATTTTTAGGACAGGGTCCTGCTAAGTTGCCCAGGCTGGCCTTAAACTTTTGAACTTCCTACCTCAGCCTCCTGAGTAGCTGGGATTACAGGAATGCACTATCTCACATGGCCAGAATATGGACATGTTTTGGCACTGCAACTTAGTCTGACCCAAAAAAATTTCCCACCATGGTTAGAAATAAAAACATGTATTTCTGAGCTCTGCTATGATGAATAGGCATCAGTGTAAGATGAGAAATATATACAACAGCCACCAGAAAAATATCTTTCTTAGATTATAAGAGTAGTGTACCATCTTCAAGAAAGTAATAATTTTTTCCTGTGCTCTTAATCCAGAAATTGTCTTTCCCACTTGATTGTGAGTTTAGTAAGTTATAACATTATCTTTATTCCCCAAGACCTATGACACTGTAGGTGTTTAATAAATGTTTGCTAAATGAATGAAAGAAAATTAAGTATTACTGAATATTGCAAACAACAACATGACAAAGGTTCTCCAGCTTATAATCTATGGACATAATATTATTCTTTTGGAATTGTTTCTCCTTTGGGTATTACCATCTTCTCAGAAGATGGTAATACAAATTTCAAATGCTAGTCTTTTTAAAATTACACCATGAAATGTCCTCATTTAAAGTAAACTTGATGTAAAGCACATTTGCAGGCATTGTATTTTAAAGCCAATTTGAATTTACTAAATCAAAATTAATAATAATCATATAATATGTGGGGCTTTTTTTGTTGTTGTTATTGTTGGCAAGCCAACAAAATAACTTTAAATGTAATTTACAATTGGATATACATTGTTTGTCACAAATACATTGATTTTTTCCAGGGGAAAATTTTTTATGTTCCACTCATGCCTATACTATTTTCATTGTTTACAAAAATCTAATCTGAAAGCAAATGAATCTCACTGTTTTGACAAATCTCACTGTTTTGACATGAGAAATAATTCAGTGCAAAGATGATGGGAAAAATGTTTCCTTAATAAGAAAACATCAAAAAACTTTTGTCAGAACGATTGTCATTCTGTGATTTCAGGGTCCAAGCACATTTGGAAGTGAGGTCAATCAAGTTAGACCTCAAGGACTTTTGTGGCAACAGTGGAGAAGGGAAAACCAATACTTCATGAGCAAGAGCCTAAAAACCCAGACAACCACTCTGCAGTTTGAGAGCAAAGGCAGCCATATTATGGCTAAAAATGCGGGCTTTCTAGTCAGGCACACTCCTCATCCCAGAAGAGTCTGCCATATCAAAGGTAAGGGGACTTCAGGTCCTAGAATGTCTCTTTTCTTCACATTTGGTTTACATGATGATTCTGGTGGATAAACAAAGGCAGCTTATTAAAAATATTTAACTGCAGAATACAAACCTGGGGAGAGTTTGTAGGAAAATATTAAAAGGACCTGGTAACTGATCAGTACAGAGTATGAAGGAGAGGAATAAATTAAAGAAAAACATGCCCTTTGCACCTTTCTCCATTCTAGGTTATCATAACCAAAAAATGTCTTGCTTTTGATGAAAATAGCAAGAAGGGAAAAGGTAAAGTTATTTCATTTAGTGAGTATCTATTTCATCTCTAATACATATCAATGCCTGTTATAGATGGGGAAGATATAAGGATAAAGAAAACAGGTCCCTACCCTCATAGGGCTCATATTCTAATCAGATAATTAAATCTTTTCAGCAACACATATACTGCATGAATAGAATCACCAGGCATCTGAATGGAATTGGTGTGCACCAAGTGGAAATCTGGGTCTAGGTTTAAAATGGGAAGTCAGGAATATAGATACACATTTTCAGGTCATTGATATAGAATCTATATTTAAAGGCATGAATATTTATCACCTGTTTATTCATTCAATCATCTATCCATCCATCCATTCATCCAACATTTATTTGGAGTTAATATATAGGCAAGTGCCTGGCCTCAGGAGATGGACTGCCTGACTGGGCAAGTCACTTTGTAAAGTGCTAACGGTGGTAACACTTTTATCATGGCTAAGTATATGAATAAGAGAGATGAAAGGAACAGTTAATGTCAACACAGCGAAGAGCATTAGGAAACTGAGTAGAAGACTGACATGCCTGTTATGGAGCATGTGAAGAGCAGGGAAAGGATAATAGGGTTTAGGGTATAGAAGTGGATAAGAAGCCAGATTTACAAAAGATCTGTACGTCATGGTAAGGAACTTACATTCCATCACAATGAAAACGGATGTCATGTTCACGGTGTTCACTTGTTTGCATCTGAGTCACTCATCAACCTACTGTAGCCTGGCCTTTTTATTATTCCACATACATAGCCCTTGCTGATGTTATCACTGTCCTTATTTTAACAAATCAAATTTACATAATAAGGATGGTTATGGTTGTTAGTGACAAAAAAAATCAAACTGGCTTGTACAACAAAGAGGATGTCTTAGCTTAAGTAACTGGGAGATCCAGCAATAAGGTGAACTTTGAGTTGTTTGGGTGGCCCACTGGAGTCAGAAAAAAAATCTTGTTTTCTTTTGCCTCTACTCTGCCATGTACAATGTCATCTTCATCCTAGAGTAAGTTTGCTTCTCTCATGGTGACAGCATGGCTACATCAATTCTGGGTTTCACGTCTGCTTGCCACAGTGGCTTCTTTCCCAGTAGATCCCAGAAAAACTTTCATTTTATCAACACACATCAAGTCACATGCATCCCTGAATGAATCTCCATGGACAGATTAGGAGAGCAGCATGCACAGGTTAATGTGCATTAATGGTTCGGATAACCAATCACCATAGCACAGGGAATGGCTTCGGTCTTCCCCAGAGTACATAGCTGCATGGGTTGTACAGTTGTAGATAAGGGAAGGATAATGGAACAAAATTTCTGGTTGCTGTTAGTAAAGGAAAGAAATATAAGGATACTAGGCTGAATTAACAAATATCCACTACAGACATTGTTTAATTCCATCCTGACCTTTTAGTGGCATTTGACATAGCTAACAACACCTTCTTTCATTCATTCCTCCCTCCCAATCTACCTACCAACTTCATTCTTTTCTTCCTTCCTTCTTTTTCTCCCACCCCAAATATTCTATTTAGTTTCTTTAGCATCATATGTCCCTCAGTTTTCACTATCACCCCTCCCACTCTATGGCTTCTATTGACTTCTATTTCCTAGTTTGCAGTATATCTTGGAATCCCTCACATATCAATCCCTGGCTCTTATCTCTTTTTAATCTATACTTGAATCCCAGGCAAATGCACTTATCCATAAGGTTCAAACATTGTCTATACACAATTTTTTCAAATATGCATCCTAGACTCCTACAGTTTAGACTTGTATATTCAACTGCCTACTTATGAGGCATGGAATGCCTCATTGGCACTTTGAACTTTGCTCTTCAAAACTAAATATTTGGGGGACCACAACTAGTATACACTAACAAATAAATGGTACTATAAATTTGAGGTCCTTCTTTAGCTCTTCCACCTCCTTCTCTTCCCTTCCCTTTGCATTATTTCACTTAATGTTGCCGCTTTTTCTTCTGAGTGTTTTAAAAATGAGACCACTTCTCTCTGGTCATATTCACAATTCCATTATTGTTCACTGTTATCTTTTGCATTAATTATTGCATTTGTAATTTGTAGCCTCCTTTCTGCTCTACTTTCATTCTTACCCTCATCTAATCCATTCACCATAGAGCAACCAAAAAGATAGCATTAAAATGTAAATGTGTTTAAAAATCCTACCCCAAATCCTTCAAAGTCTTGCCATGCATTTAGGATAAGATTGTTTATTTTGATATTAGCTAAGATGTTCCCTATACTATGGACTCTAATTATCTCTTATGGTATCTCATTAAGTCCCCCTGCTTTATACACATGCTATACTAATCTTAAGTTCCTTGAACATGTAAGAAACCCTTTCCCATGGATTTTCACATATACTCTTCCCTCTAGTCATGAAACTCCCCCATTATTTGCTATTTCCATTTTTTTAGGTATTGGCTTAAATGTCACTTCAGACATACTTTCCAGGCTCCCTATCCTCAATCTTAATTAGTTTTCCCTATAGAATGTGTTATCATAGAACCCTATATTTTTCTATAGAGCTATTTTCTTGAGTTCAGTTCTCTGGAAAGAGACTCTGAAATGGAGATTTGTACAAAGGAGCTTTATTGGGGAGTGCTTTCAAAAACTAGATCTGTGCCAAAATAAGGCAAGGAGAATCAGGCAGAAATTGAACTGCCACACAGATACAACAGAGACCTCAACCAATCCCACAGGGGCAAATGATCCTTAAGAGGTATCTCAGTTACAAGCAAAGACAACACGATTTTGTTAACTCTCACCAACCACTCATTGGTAGAGCTCTTTTGTACATGAGAGCTCCCTTTAGCTGAGAGTAATTCCCACAGAGGGACTTAGGCCAAGCCATAAGTAGATAATAGCCATGGCAGCCAGAGAGCTGAGCACCCCTGAAATCACCATCCAGCTAGATGGTGGGTCTACCACAGCATGCACTATAGCAATTTTTATAACTTGTGACTACATATGTTTTTATGATTTTTATATTAGATCAAATGTCCTTAACCAAACTGAACTCCTTGAAGGTAGGAGGTGTGTTTTGCTCATCACTTATTTCAATTTCCTGAATGGTTGCCAAGTGGGAGAGTCTAGATAAATAATTCTGGAAGAAAAGAAGGAACTAAAACTATACCCAGATAAAATCATAGACCCACAGACAGATTTTAAACAACTGTTAGAGAAGAGTAAACAAAGTCAGAAGTCTCTGATGTGAGAGATAAGGTCCCTTTGTACCAAGTTCTTCTTTCCTTCCCTCACAATCTCCTTGATCTGGCTCCTAGTAGTACCTCCAACAGCATATTGCCATCTGCTGCCACAAAAAATCCTGAATATCTTTTTTAGAAGGTCTTGTTCTAAATGCATTCAAAAATCCGTTAGTGAGAGACTTGGGAAGTGAGAGGATAAAGGCAAGTCTACTCAGCTTGACACCAAGACCAAGATTAAAGATGTGGGCCTGATTCTCAATGCTGATAAAATGATAGAAAATTTTAAGGAATCATGTATTGCAAACAAAATTGTTTATGCTGAATTTTTAAAAATGTCCACCTAGCACTGGTTCATCCAATCTGGAAGTCCAATGCTGCATATTTAACAATATTTGGTTGAAAAACTTGTCAATATTTAGGAAAACCTCCCAAATCCTTAATCTGGTTTTTTGATCTTTTTAAACCTTATTTACCTAGGTTTGAATAACATTCCAATCTGTACTGTGATTGATGATGAGATGGCACACAGAACATTGTATGGCGTTGGCCAGTTTAACCACCTAGAGAAGGATGAGATACCGTTTACCAAATGCAATTGCCCACCCAGTACTGCTCCCCTGGATAGCCCTGTCAGAGGAGTGTCACCAGCCCCAAACAGTGTCAAAATGCCCCCACGACCTCATTCAGGTGAGTCCCTCTCAACTGATGGAACGTTTTCTTGGATCTCCTGCAAATTATTGGTGGGGTTTTATATGATTGCTAAAATAGCTGTGATTTTTATAGTCACAGAATTTTCTCACTATGAAATAAGTTTTTCATTATAAAATTGTTTCTCTCTTCTAACTTCAATTCAGTAGTGCAATAACATTAATAAATATTTTTACTGTTATTACTGTGTCCAAGATATATTTGGCATGGTTCCCTACAGAACTATCTAAGAGAAGGCAGATATGAAATTTTAAACTGAAACCAAAAGGGAAAGTATGCCAGCCAAAAAGTAAGTCCAGGAAACAGTAGGGAAGGAATTACTTGTTTATGTCATCCCATAATATTTTCGTCTCCTGAAGGTCATGCCTTAGTGTCATTGGCTTCTGTATTTTTGTACTCTTAGTTTGTCCTCAGGTTCCATCAGAGTATCTGATCCTTACTAAACAATTCAATCAATTAATTACTGTTTGTGGAATTGAAGATGATAAACTTTATGAAAAGTAACTTGTGGCAAAATCCAAAAGGCAAGTGCTATAGAAGAAAGGAAATATGCATGTAAAAATTACAACCAGTTCTCTCATTCCTACTATATATAATTCCAAGCTGTTACTGAAACCTTCAGAGAATATGAAAATTATTTGGTATACTGTAGTTATATATATATATATATATATATATATATATATATATAGAAAGATATATATATATCTTTCTAAAGTTAGTGAGTAATCATTTATAGAGTACTTACCATGTGACACACACTATTCTAAGGTCTTCACCTTTGTTAATTCATTTCATTTTTTCAAGAGTTCCTCCTCCCACTCTTCTACTGGCAATGAAGAGTTAAAGCCCACTTATTCCATATTCTTTCTGGTATCCTTTCTTGTCCTGTACTGCCTGGAAACATAAAAATTACATTTTTAATACAAAGTGCCTTCATGATGAATTAGTGAATTAGTGGTTGCCACCTAGTAAGATTTGTTAGCTATAGAGGTAAGGTCACCTTTTTATTGTTGTTGTTTTTGCTTCATATTATCAAGTGTGATTGGAGACTTAGATTTTCAAGCTACATCAGCCCAGGGTTCATATTATGAATTTGTGGGGGTAAACAAACAAGGTCAGCAGATATTGTGACTTTCTGATGGTAATAGCATTCCTGTGCCTCATCTTCAGCATCAGAAATGTGGGGCAGCAACTGAGTGGCCTCCCAACTCTCCTTCCTCTTGACTTTATTAAAGACTGTGCCTCCTGGGGTGGGTCAGGTCCAAGGTATTGTTCTCTGAGTAATTTGTGAAAGTTGAGACCAGAGTCCACAGCCCCAGTCCTTCCTACACTATTACAAACTCTTAATTATCTGCATTATTTACATTTTTTATTTAAAGTAGAATAGTTACTATTTTCCATGAGTGAATACTAACATCATGTATACTCACTAACAACAACTTTGTTTTCATTCCTTGGGGAGAGGTGACTTTATTTTTCTACCTTTCTATCTTCAGCTAGAATTAATGAATTTAGTTACCACTAAGAATATATACAAAATCTTTTCATCTTTAAAAATATCATGTTAACTAGACTTTGGTAAAAAACAATAGCATCACTTACACAGAATATGTCTTTCAATTAATGTAAAGTTAAGCAAACTTTTAATGTAATTTAGGGGAATTTAGTTCAATGACCAAATCAGGGTAGGGTTGAGAGGCTAATGAAATAAGAAATAACAAATGATGCAATTACAACTCTGTTTCAGGAAAAACATAACACATAAATTCTTTTCTAATTAGAAAATGTGACCGCTCTGTGGGTATGAAACAGAGAAAGATAATGTTGTATTGTGAGATGTGCACTTTTTAAATCAGATATGCACTTAAAATGTGTGTTTATATTATCAGTTTAGAAATAGAATAAGTATTTTAACATAAATGCACTTCTACTGAGTTGTTATAATGCAATTCCATCTGAAAACTTTCCTAATATTTATAAGTACATCCCTGAGTTGGATATAACTTAAGTTCAGATATACTGTCATCTATTTCAGAAACTGATACATATCACATGATGGAACTCCTTTTATTGCTTAATTTAAATATAATTTTCCTCAATTTCATTTCAGAGCCCAGCAGAAGAATCAATGAGTGCTTCAAAACTTCCAGTGAAAATCCCTTAGTAATTAAAAAGGTAAGGAAACAACTGTTTACAGCTATTTAGTTTGATTTCTATTTACCTACCCTTTTCTTTGTACATCTTTCTAAAAATTCACCATATTGCACAATATTTTAAAGCTTTATCAAAATAACATGATATAAAACATACATTCAAAATGCACAATTTGATGAGTTTTGGGCACATCCGGGAAACTAGCACCAAAATCAAGATAATGTACATATACATTAACCCCAAAGTTTCCTCATGACCTTGGCCCTCCCTATGGTAAACATTTATCTACTTTGTATCACTTAAAAAGTGGCATGGATTTTAAGATTTTTATATAAATGAAATCATTTAGTAAGATTTTTTTAAAGAGAGATGGAGAGTGAGAGAGAGAGAGAGAGAATCAATTTCAATTTTTATTTAGTTTTTCACATGGCTTTCGTTGCTCTGACACTTCATTGTGTACTTGGGTGCTGGAGTTTGAACCCATGTACTCATGCATGCCGGACAAGCTCCGCAACCGCTGAGCCACCACTCCAGCCCCTAGTGAGATATCTTTTAATATCTGATTCAATTCAGCATGCTTATTTCAAGATTCATTCATATTGCTTTTGCATCAATAATTCATCACTTTTTTAAATTTCTGAGTAGTAGTTAATTGTATGCTATTCCACAATTTGTTTATCCACTACAATTTCCAATATTCACAAAACTAATATGAACATTTATGTACAAGTCTTTCTATGGATTTATACTCTTTCCTTTTGAAAGCAGAAAAAATGAGTCTTATAGTGCTTGTATGCTTAAGCATTTCAGAAATGGCCAAATTGTTTTCCAAAATGGTTATACCATTTTACATCCTCATTGTCAGAATATAAGAATTTCCTTTTCTCCACAGACCCCCAAAACTTGGAATATTTGATCTTTTTATTCTTAGCCAATGTAGTTGGTAGGTGTTGGAATTCTATTGTGGTTTTTATTTTTATACTCTTTTTCTTTTTTAGTGTAATGAATTTTGTGTGACTTTAGTTTTTTTCTCTCTCCCTATTTTTTTCAATTTTTAAAAATTTTATTGAGAAGTTGAGATTTTGTACAATCATAAATGCATATGTAGCAACAATAAGATATGTTCCTTATCCTAATCCAGAATCATCCCCATATCACCCACACTGTAGTCTCTTGACTCATCTATATTTCTCCCCTATAACAGATATAAATGTCCATATATGTGTATGATTGTGCAGTTTCCAGAATTAAATGAGTGTGTAAGTATGTATTATTTGGCTTCTCAGGGGAGTAAGAGTAAGCTACATTGTTACATTGTAGATTCCCCCCTAAGATTGCTCCCTATCTTCCTTCCTTCTCCCCTCCTCTCTTTTTCCCTCCCCCTCCCCCACATATCTACAATTCCCCTAGATTATTTATTGCTTCAACATTGGTAATGAGCTTGACTTTTACCCAAGCCTGGTCTGGCTTCCACCATCAGCCAGTTCCTTGGCTGATCAAAAGCTTTTTAGTTTAATGGCATCCCACTCATTGATTTTTTACTTTAAATTTTTCACTTTGGTAGTCTTGTTGAGAAAGTCATTGCCTACTGCCATATGCTGGAGTGTTGGTCCTAATTTTTCTTCTAGCAGTTGTATGGTAGCTGGTCTAGTTCCTAGTTTCTTGATCCATTTTGATTTGATTTTTGTGCAGGGTGAGAGATAAGGATCTAATTTTAGTTTTCTGCAAGTGGTTGTCCAGTTTGTCCAGTACCATTTGTTGAATAGGCTGTCATTCCTCCATGTTATATATATCAGATGTTTAAAGATTTGTGGGTTTGTCACAGAGTCTTCTATTCCATTCCATTGGTCTTCATTCCTATTTTGATACCAGTACAATGCTGTTTTTATTACTACAGCTCTATAGTATATTTTTAGATCTGGTATTGTGAATCCACCTCTTCCATCTTTCTTGCTTGGTAGTATTTTGGCTATTCTGGGTTTCTTGGTATTCCAGATGAATTTGAGAATTGCTTTTTCAATATCTGTATAGAATGCATTGATATCTTGATGGGGATTGCACCGAATCTGTGTAGAGCTTTCGGTAGAATGGCAATTTTAATTATATTAATTCTGCCTAACCAAGAGCACGGAATGTCTTTCCATCTTCTCAGGTCTTCTTCACTTCTGTCTTCAATGTTCAATAATTTTAATGTAGAGCTCTTTTACTTCCCTTGTTAGAATAATTCCCAAGTGTTTTATTCTTTTTGAGGATAGAGTGACTGGGACAGATTTCCTGATTTCTTCTTCTGATTTCTTTCTTCTTCTATTATTGTTAGTGTATAGGAAAGCTGTTGATCTATGGGTTTGATCTTGTAGCCAGCCACTCTGCTAAATCTGTTTATAAGCTCACGCAGTTTTGTGGTGGGGTTTTTTGTGTCTTCCAGATATAGGATCATATCATCATCAAAAAGGAATAGTTTGACTTCTTCTCTTCCTATTCTTATCTCTTTGATTTTCTTCTCTTGCCTAATTGCTCTGGCTAGGGTCTCAAGGACTACATTGAATAAAAGTGGTGAGAGCCGGCAGCCTTGTCTTGTTCCTCAGTTTAGTGGAAATACTTTCAGTTTTTCTCTTAGTATTGTGCTAGCTGTGGGTTTGCCATACATCACCTTTACATAGTTAAGATACATTCCTTTGATCCCTTATCTTCTCCAGAGTTTTGATCATAAATGGGTGCTGGATTCTATCAAAGGCCTTTAATGTGCCAATTGAGATGATCATATGGCTTTTGTCATTTATTCTGTTTAAGTGATGAATCACATTTTTTTTTATTTTTTTTAAAGAGAGAGGGACAGTGAGAGAAACAGAGAAAGAGAGAAACAACTTTATTTGGTTTTACACATGGCCTTCATTGCTCCAATGCTTAGTTGTGTACTTGGTGCTGGGGTTTGAACCCGAGTCCTTGCGCTTGCCAGGCAAGCGCTGAAACCGTTGAGCCACCACTCCAGCCCCATGAATCACATTTTTTGATTTGCATATATTGAACCAGCCTTGCATCTCTGGAATAAAGCCCACTTGATTGTGATGAATTAACTTCTTAATGTATTTTTGAATGTGGTTTGCTAGAACTTTATTAAGGAATTTTTCATCAATGTTTATCAGGGATATTGGTCTCTAGTTTTCTTTTTTTGATGTGTCTTTGTTGGGTTTTGGAATCAGTTTTATGTTTGCCTCATAAAAAGTGTTTGGAAGAATTCCCTCCTTTTCAGTTTCTTGGAGTACCTTAATAAGGACAGGTGTTAGCTCTTCCTCATAGGTGTGGTAAAATTCAGCAGGGCATCCATCAAGTCCTGGGCTTTTCTTCTTGGAAGACTTTTTTTTTTTTTTAAGAGAGAGGGACAGTGAGAGAGACAGAGAAAGAGAGAAACAACTTTATTTAGTTTTTCACATGGCCTTAGTTGCTCCAACACTCAGTTATGTATGTGGTGCTGGGGTTTGAATCCGGGTCCTCATGCTTGCCAGGCAAGCGCTGAAACCGCTGAGCCACTGCTCCAGCCCCTTCTTGGAAGACTTTTAATGATTACATTCATTTCAGTGCCTGTTATTGGGCTGTTTAGGCTTTCAATATAATGCTGTGTCAATTTAGGAATGTTGTATGTATCTTGAAATTTGCCCATGTCTTCCAGATTATCTAATTTAGAAGCATATAGTTTTTCAAAATAAGTTCTGATAATTTGTTGGATTTCCATGGGGTCAGTGGTGATTGTTCCCTTTTCATTGGTGATTTTATTGATTTGCTTCATTTTGCTCCTTCTTTTCATGAGATTGATTAGAGATCTATCAATTTTATTTAGTTTTTCGAAGAATCAGCTCTGTTTCATTGATAGCTTTTATTGTTTTGTTGTTGTTGTTGTTGTGTTGTTGTTGTTGTTGCTATTGCCTGTTTGTTTCCATTTCATTGATTTCAGCTCTGATCTTATTTCCTGTCTTCTGCTGGCTTTGGGATTAGATGTTCTTCCTTTTGTAGGGATTTGAGGTGAAGCATAAGATTATTTATTTGGGATCTCTCTTGATTTTAATGTGGGCATTCAGTGCTATAAATTTTCCCCTTAAGAATGCTTCCATGCTGTCCCAGATATCTTGTGTCTTTATGCTCAACCACTGCCAAGAATTTCTTCAATTCTGTTCTCATGTCTTCTTGGATCCATTCTTCATTTAATAATCAATCTCCCAGTATATATGTATTTTCTGTTCTATTTTGCTGTTAATTGCTAGGATAATGGTCTGATAGGATAATATCTACTTTTTTATATTTGCTGAAATTTCCTTTGTGAACTAGAATATGATCTGTTTTTGAGAAGGATCCATGCATGCACTGCTGAGAGGAAGGTAAACTCAGCCAATTTGGGGTGGAATATTTTATAGATGTCTGTTAAGTTCATTTGATTTATGGAGCTGTTTAGGCTGGAGATCTCTTTATTGTTTTTGTTGTTGTTGTTGTTGTTCTTGTTGTTGTTGTTGCTTTGATGATCTGTCTATTGGTGATACAGGAATATTAAAGTCTCCCAGTACTACTGTGTTAGGGTCTATAAGTGGTTTGATGTCATGGAGTATTTTTTCCACATATTTGGGAGCATTGGTATTTGGAGCATAAATATTTTCCATGGTTATAACTTCCTGGTGTATTGTTCCCTTTATGATGTAGCAGCCTTCTTTATCTCTACTGGTTAAATTTTGGTTGAAATCTATTTTGTCAAATATAAGCATTTCAACACCTGTTTGCTTTCTTGAGTCATAAGCCTGGTACATTTTTCCCATCTTCTCAGCCTCAATCTGTAGATTTCTTTGGCTGGATCACTTGTAAGCAGCATATTTTTAGATTATGTCTTTTTTTATCCAATCTGATAATCTGTGTCTTTTGATTAGAGTGTTGAGACCATTCACATACAGTGTTGATAGTTACGTAGTTGTGGTTCATAGCAAGTTTCATTGGTGAATTATATGCTGTATTCGTTATCTTTTTGATAGCATGTACTTTTATTGAATTTCCTCTGTTTGTGGGTTTTGAGTATTGTTTGCTTATTCTTCTACCCAGAGTTTATCTTTGAGAATTCTTTGTAGTCCTGATTTTCTGTTCATTAATGCTGTAAGCTTGATATTCTTGTTAAATGTTCTTATTTCCCCTTCGAATTTGAAGCTGAGTTTTGCTGGGTATTGTATTCTCAGTTGCAGGTTGTGGTCATTCAGAGATTGAAATATTTCATTCCATCATCCTCTTGCTTCTAGCATCTGAGTTGAAAAGTCAGAGGTGATCTTTATTGGTTTACCTCTGAATGTGATTTGGCCTTTCTCCCTTGCAGCTTTTAATATTCTTTCATTGATTCCCTGTTATACATTTTGAATATGATGTGTCTTGGTGAGCATCTCTTTTTATTAGGCCTATTATGTGTCCTATAAGCTTCCTGGATGAGCATATCTGACTCATTTTCTTTTTTTTTTTTTTTTTTTTTTTTTTTTTTTTTTTTTTTTTTTTTTTTTTTTTTTTTTTTTTTTTGTCATCCACATGTTCAAGCTTACTCAGTCTATCTTCATTGTCAGAAAGTTCTTTCCTCCAGATCTGAGGTTCTGTTTTCTATGGATATTAGTCTATTGTTAAATTCTTCCATTGTTCTTCTGATGTTGTTGACTGAATATTTTAGCTCTGTTACTTCCTTTTTCAGTATGTCTATTTCTTTGATGATAGAGTTTTTCATTTCTTGAGTTTTCTCAATTAGTACTTTAATTAAATCTTCTTTTAGTTAATTGTTCTTTTTAGAAATCAGATCATTAATTATTTTTTCTAAGTTTTCACCTGTTCCCTCTCTGTGGGCTCCTTGATTAGGGAGTTCTGGGTTTCAGATAAACCTTTTGTAGTTTGATTCATTTTTGAAGAGCTTCTTCTGGATCTTTCAATTGAGGTTCCTTGTGCTGAAGCAAGGCAGCTCTTCAGGTGCTTCTCCTTGCAGGTCAAAGGGTAAGGTCAGACACCACCCCTCTTATGACCACATTTTTTCAGAACACTGCTTATCTGGAGCTTCATTTAGCAGCACTTTTTGGATCAAGGATCCAGAGCATGGATGTGTAACCTGTTGAGGGTGTGGGTCAGCCCACTGTATTGTTGAAGTGCAGCACTGGGGGTGCATCGCTCTGTTCTGGGTTCTAAGAGGCATGGAGTGGGCTTTAATGGGCCTGCCTGTGCATCTCAATAGTACATGAGATCCTTTGTGGTGGGGATGGACCCAATGTACCTGGACATAGAAGGTATGAACTGCAGCTGGGAAGCTCCAGGCCTAGGTCCCTACTGCCTCAATACCAGATTCCTGGGCCCACATGGCAGTTGGCTCCAAGGGTGGGAGGGGGCCCTCAATAGGGGTGTCATGAGCACCTGTGGGCTTGGGACTAGAATTGAGCCCACATGGTAAATAGGTAGGGTGGCTCCAGGCAGGATCCTCCTTGGATGTGTCCTGGGCTCACCCAGCAGGTGGGCTGGGGTTCTCCTTGGCCATGTCCTGGGTGCCTGCCTATTTGGGACAATAGTCTTGGGTCTGCACTATGTTGGTAAGGTGGCTTTAGGCAGGGGTTCTCCTCAGAGATGCCCTGGGTGCCTGCCAGCTGGAATAACAGTCCTCAGCCCATGGGGCAGGTGGGCAGGGTGGCTCCAGGCAAGGGCATCCTCCTTGGTGCTCTCTTGTGTACTTGCTGGCCAGGAGCAAACTCCTAGACCCTCAGCACGGGTGGGCATGGCAGCTTTGGGCATGGTGGTCCTCCTTGGGGCTTACCTGGGCACCTGCCAGCTGGTACCATACTCCTCAGCCCACAGCGCTTGTGGGCAAGGTGGCTCTGGGAAGGGGCTTCTTCCTTGGGACTGTCCTGGGTGCCTGCTGGCCCAGGACCAGAGTCCTATTCTGTGGGGTAGGTGAGTGGTTCAGCTGCAGGTGAGGGTGTCGTCTTTGGAGTTGTCCTGGGAGCCTGATGGCTGGGACCAAACTCCTCAGCCTGAAGATGGACAGGGCAGCTCTGGGAAGAGGATTACTCCTTGGGGCTAACCTGGGCACCTGCCAGTTGGGACCAGAGTCCTTAGCATTTGGGGCCGGTGGGTGGGGTGGCTCCAGGCAGGGGTGTCCTCCTTGAGGCTGATCTCTGTTTTCATTGTCTTAATGACTAATGAGATTGACATCTTTTCATATTCTTATTTGCCATACATATGTGCTTTTATAAGATGTGTATGTTCAAACAGTTTGCCTATTTTTGAAATTCGGTTGTTGGGCATTCTGTTATAAAAGTTATTTATATATTCCTGACATAAATCTTATATCACACATCACATGCACATTTTGCAAAGGTTTTCTTTCTGTTTGATGTTTTCTCTTCTTTTGTGTCAGTGTTTTTTGAAAAAAACAAATTTATAATTTTATGAGACCTAAATATATAGTTTTTGTATTATAATTTCAAATCTTCAAGGTGTTCTCAATTGCCTTATTACAATAGCTGAACTTCTAAAATAATGTTAAACAGAAGTGATGAGAGCAGACGCTGTCGCCTTAAGTCTGAACTAAGGGGAAAGCATTCAGACTTTAACCATTAAGTATAATGTTAGTTTACTTTATTGATAGATACACTTTGTATGACTGAGGAAATTCCTTTCTCTTTCTAGAGCTTTATCAGAAATAGAAGATGAATTTTGCAAAATGTACTCTAGCATCCACAAATGAGAGAAAACATTCAACATTTGAGTTTGTGAATTTGGCAGATTTCACTTGGCATGACACTCTTCATTTCCATCCACTTACCAGCACATGCCATACTTTCATTCTCTTTAATAACTAAATCAAACTCCAGTGTGTGTGTATTTAACCCATTCATTTAATGATGGGCATCTGAAATCTGAATTGATTCTATAATTTAGCTATTGTCAATTGTGCTGCTATAAACATTGATGTGGCTGTGTTGCTATAGTATGCCAATTTGGTGTTTTGGGAAGATCCCCAGAAATGGGTTAGCTGGGTCATATGGTGGTTCTATGGTTCCATCCCTAGTGTTTTAAGGAATCTCTACACTGCTTTGCAGAGTGAATATATCATCTGCAGTCCCATTAACAATTTAAAAGTGTTCCTTTCTCCCCACAACCTCACCAGAATTTATTGTGTTTGCATTCTTGATCTGTGCCATTCTAACTGGAGATGAAATATTAACATAATTTAATTTGCATTTCCACAATTGCTTGAGATGAACATTATTATTTCATATATTAATTGGTCTTTTGTGTTTTGTGTTTCTTCTGTTGAGAAGTTTCTGTTTAGTTTTTTGTTTTTTCTCATTTGTTGATTAGGTTATTTGTGGCTTTTTTTATTTTTTGAGTTCTTTGTATATTCTGGATGTTAGTCCCCTATCAGAGGGGTAGCTGGCTAAGATATTTTCCCCTTCTGTAGGCTCTCTTTAAGTCTTAATCATTTTCTTTTTAGTTTAATGGCATCCCACTTATTGATTCTGGGTTTTATTTCTTGTGCTTAGGTGTCTTATTGAGGAAGTTGCTGCTGGCTCCTATATGATGGAGTGCTGATCCTGTTTTCTTCTGGTAGTTGTTAAGGTTTCTGTTCTAATTCCTAAGGCCTTGATCCATTTTGTTTTGAATTTTGTGCAGGGTGAAAGATAAGGATTTAATTTCATTTTTTACATATAGCTATCCAATTTTCCCAGCACCATTTATTTAAAAGGCTGTCTTTCCTCCAAGCTATATTTTTGGCACCTTTGTCAAATATCAGACATCTATAGATTTGTGGATATGTATTTATCTTCTATTCTAGTCCATTGGTCTTCATGTCTATTTTGATATCAACATCATGCTGCTTTGGTTATTATAGCTCTTTAGTATAATTTCAGATCAGGTACTGTGTTGCCTCCAACTTCACTTTTCTAGCTTAGTTATTGCTTTGGCTATTCTAGTTCTTATATTCTTTCAATTTAAGAATTGTTTTTTCTAATTCTGTGAAGAATGTCATTGGTATTTTGGTGGCAACTGCATTAAATATGTATAAATTCTTTTAGCAGTATGGCCATTTTGACAATGTTAATTCTGTTTATCCAAGAACATGGGATATTTTTCCATCTTCTAAGGTCTTCTTCAATTTCTTTCTTTAGTGTTCTATAATTTTCATTGTAGAGCTCTTTCACCTCCTTGGTTAGATTAATTCCCAAGTATTTTTTTGTTTGAGATTATTATGAATGGGATTATTTCCTGATTCTTCCTAAGCTGAATCACTGGTGTATAGGAAAATTATTGATCTTGTATTCTGCTAGTCTGCTAAATTCATTTATGAGCTCTAGAGGTCTTCTGATGGAGTTTTTGTGCATCTTGTAAATAAAGAATCATATCATCAGGAACAGATAGTTTGACTTCTTCTTTTCTTATTTGTATCCCTTTGATTTCCTTTTCCTGCCTGATTGCTCTGGCTAATGGTTTCTGGACTATTTTGAATAGGAATGGGGAAAGTGGACAGCCTTATCTTGTTCTTGAATTTAGTGGAAATATTTTAGTTTTTCTCCATTAAATATGATGTTGTCTTTGGGTTTGTCATAAATGACCTTTACAATTTTGAGGTAAGTTCCTTCAATCCTTAGCTTCTCTAGTGTTCTTAACATGAATGAATGTTGGATTTTTATTGAGGGCCTTTTTCTCCATCTATTGAGATGATTGTGTGATTTTTGTTAATTCTGTTTAAGTGATGAATTACATTTGTTGACTTGCACATGTTGACCCAACCTTGCCTCCTTGGAATGAAACCCACTTGATCATGGTGTATTACTTTTTTGACGTGCTTTTTAATATGGTTTGCTAATATTTTGTTTAGGAGTTTTGCATGTGTATTCATTAAGGTTATTGATCTGTAGTTTTCCTTCCATGATGCAACTTTGTCTGGTTTTGGTATCAGGATTATGCTTGCCTCATAAAAGATATTTGGGGGAGTTCCCTCCCTTTTGTTTTAATGGAATAACTTAAGAAAGAGTGGTTTTAGTTCTTCTAAAAGGTTTTAGAGGATTCAGCTGAGAATCTTTCTGATCCTGGGCTTATCTTTTTTGGAAGGCTTTTGATTGCTGTTTCAATTTCACTGCTTAATATTGGTCTAATATTTCTATATCTTCCTGATTCTTTTTGGGCAGGTCATGTGTCTAGAAATTTGTCCATGTCTTCCATATTTTCCAGTTTATTGTAATACAAATTTTCAAAATAGGTTTTGACAATCCTCTGTATTTCAGAGGGGTCTCTTATTTTATTGATTTGCTTCTTCTCATTTTTTCTTTTGGTTAGTTTGGCTAAGGGTTTGTCCATTTTATTTAGTTTTTCAAAGAACCAACTCTCTCTTTGATTCTTTGGTTTTTTAATACTCAATTTCATTGATTTCATCTCTTATTTCCTTTCTTCTAATTTGTTCTTCTTTGTCTAAGGACTTGAAATGAGTGTTAATTTATTTATTTGGGATCTTTCTAATTTTTTAATGTAAACACTCAGTGCTATAAATTTTCCTCCTAGAAATTCTTTTATACTGTCCCAGAGATTTTGATATATTGTGTCTTCATTCTTGCTTATTTCTAAGAATTTCTTGATTTCTGTTCTCGTTTCTTTGTTCATCCATTCTTTAAGAGAGTATTATTCAATATACAAGTGTTTATGTGGTTTCTGTTATTTTTTCTTGCTATTGATTTCTAGCTTCATTCCATCATATGATACATGGGATTATATCAATTTTGTTTTGTATTTTCTAAGATTTCCTTTGTGACCTAGAATATGATCTATTTTGGAAAATGTCGCATGGCAGCAAAGAAAACAAATTTAGCTGTTTGGGGGTAGAATATTCTGTAGATTTCTGTTAAGCCCATTTGATTGATAGTGTTGTTTTGGTTGGAGATATTTTTATTGATTTTTTGTTTTGATGACCTCTCTTTGTGATAAGGGTGTATTGAAATCCCCCAGTAGTACAGTCATGGAGTCTAGAGGAGTTTAGTGTCATGGAGTATTTTTTCATGTAATTGTGTACATTGACATGTTGGGCATAAATGTTTACTAAGGTCATATCTTCTTATTGAATTATTCTCTTTACTAGGATATAGTGGCCCTCTTTGTCTTTTTTAATTAATTTTTGCTTGAAATCTACTGTGTCAGACCTGAGAATAGCTGCTCTTGCTTGTTTTCTTGGACAATATGCCTGAAGGTTTTTTTTTTTTCCATCCTTTTACAAATTTCAGTCTTTGGTGTCTTTGATGAGTCTCTTGTAAACAGCATATAGTTGGATTTTTGCTTTTGATCTATTCTGCTAGCCTGTATCTTTTCATTTGGGGAGTTGAGACCATTAATATTCAGCATTAGTATGGATATTTATTTGTGATTTACTGCCATTGTGGTATTTTGCAGTATTTCAGTTTATCTTGATTCTCATTTAGTGGACTATTCTTTTATTGAACTTCCTCTCTTTGTAGGTTTTGGGAAATGTTTCTTTGTTCCTCTGTGTGAAGTTCATCTTTGAGTATTCTTTGTAGGGCTGGTATGGTGCTCCTGAATTATTTTAGTTTATTCTTGTTGTGGAATGTTTTTATTTCCCTCTTGAATTTGAAACAGTTTTTCTGGGTATAGTGACCTTGGCTTACATTTGTTTTCTTTCAGGGTTTGGAATATCTCATTTCAGTTCCTTGAGATTTTAAGGTCAGAGCTGAGAAATCAGAAGTAAACTTTATTGGTTTGCTTCTAAATGTGATTTGATATTTCTCTGTGGCACTTTTTAATATTCTTTCCTTGTTTTCTGTATTAGTCATTTTGATTATGATATGTCTTGTTGAGCTTCTCATTTGGTTGGTTTATTTGGGATCCTGTAAACCTCCTGTATGTGAATCTCTCTCTCATTTCTGAGGTGGGAGTTTTCTCTATTTCATTGAACATGTTCTTTATGCCTTTAGTTTGTGTCTCCATGTGCTCTTCTATCCTAATGATTCTCAGGTTTGGTCTTTTAACATTGTCCCAGAGTTCTTGTATATTCTTGTCATCTTCTAAATTTTTTTTCTCTTTACTGCCTTCTTTGTACTTGGAATCATGTAGCGTGTCTCCAATGCCTGAGATTTTCTATTTCAAGAGGGTCTGTTTTCTACATTGTCTAATCCGTTAGTGGTGCCTTCAAGTGAGTTTGTAATTTGAGCTTGTCTTTCATTTCTAGGAGTTCTCCTTGGTTTCTTTTCACTATTTCTATTTCTTTCATCTCCTGTATTGCTCTCTTAATTCCTTTCTTAAATCTTCTTTAATTTTTTGAACATTTTTGTAATGAAATTATTATAATCTTTCTCTGAGTTTCCATTCACCTCACTATCAGTGGGATTCTTACTTTTGGGATTGTGGATTTTCAGGGGGATTGTTTGCATGTTTTCTCATATTTTCAAAGGTCTTCTTTTGTGCATCAATTGAAGTAGATTCCTCTTCTTCTTAGTTTGTGTATGTCCTTTTGTGTTCAGTTACCTTATCCTATGGTTTCTTTCTGGATTTGATGTATGGGTAGATGCCAGACAATAGAAACTGAGCTCCCTCTCTTGTTGTTCCTCCTTGGGTCCTTGTTGATGGTTTGGGGTTTTTATTTCTTCCCTTCTTTGAGCTCGAATACTTTAAGGGAAAGTATAGTTCAGAGCAGAATCTCTAACCTGTGAACTTTTAGTGTCCCTGTAGATTCCCAGCACCTCACAAAATAGGGGAAAACAAACAATAGCAACAACCAATACAAACAATATACAGCATTAAACTGAATACTTAATTCATAATTAACATCTATGATGTTAATTGGCACAAAAAAGAGAAGAAAAAAAAAAAGAAGTCATAGGGCCAGCAATTACTTCAGCAAAAACAAGAAGTAACCATCCACTATATCTGGCATTAAAGTGAATAACAGGTTTCAACATGGCATTCACATCAATAAAGACTGCAACAGAATTAATGGTGGTAGGAATCATATAAACCAATTAATGCTAAAATATGATAATAATACAGTTAATTAAAAGAAAACAAAATGTGATAGGAAGGTATAAAACAGCTTACAATTTCAAAGAGTAAACAGAGAACACAGAAGAGATGTAGGATGTGATGGTTATAACAAAAGAGGAGGAAAAAATAGAAGTAACAAAGTAAGGGTAGAGTGAAAGAGCAACAGAATTTGGCTGTTACCAGAAGGACAGGAAGAAAGAAGGAAGAAAGAGAGAACCAGTCAAATGAAAAACAATTAAAAAACCTACCAAAATATACTAATCAAAAACTCAAACCTCAAAATGCAAGGCATAAAAAAAACTACATTTTTTAAAATGCTAAAAATGAAAAAAATAAGCTAATACTTATATGTATATATGTTCATGTCCCAATCAACACAGCAAACACACACACACAAAACCAAAAACAAAAACAAAAGGGGGAAAAAATTCTTAATGAAAAATTGCAGAATCGTTTCCCTTGAAGTGGTCAAAATAGTCACTATCTAGCCTGACTCTTTCTTTCCATTTCTTCTTGAGGTATGTACTGAGTATGAGAAGAAGGCCTAAGGGTTATTAAAATCTTTCTCTTTTTGTGTTGCTTACCAAGCTGCCAATTTCAGTTAAAAATTCTCTGCTTCCCTTCTTGCCTGCCCGAGGTAGGATGGGACTGGAAGTGCTGTGGGGCCACTGCAGGGTTCGATGAGTGGAGTTCTGAGTGGTAGGCCTTGGGTCTAAACAGGCCTCAGGGGCTTTGCTGATGGCAATTGTTCCGGAGAGGTTATATCAACACACCTCAAGGGCCTGCCTGTTGGTGGTGTCTGCTGTAAGTCTGGATCTCAGGAGTCTCCCTAGGATTCCTCATGGGACAGAAAAGTCAATCCTTCACTCTGCTGCTCATGGACACAGCCTTTCCAGACTATCTGGGCTTAGTCCCTGAGTGCATTCACACCCGCTTATTCAGATTCCCAACCTGCTTTGGTTGGTCATGTGAGCCACCAGATTCAAGTGGAAAGCAAGTTAGACTCCTCTTTGCTTTTTCAACTTAAATCTCCATAGGTAAAACATTCTCAGTGCATGTTTTGCTCTAGTTCATCTAGGTGCACCTTAGGTCACATGGCAGATGCTTGCCAGGACCATGTAGCCATTAGCTCAGATCTCCCAGCTCCTACAGAAGCAGCCATAGCATAGCCACCACAAGAGGCTGCTACCTCAGCTATCTGCAGCCAGTTGGGAAACACAGCCATTTTCATGCACTAGTGTAGCCTGTGGATCAGCTAAATCAGGCTGCTTTTCTGATCTCAGGATTTTGTGTACCAAATCTTCCCTTTGTGTTTCTCTATGCTCTCTCTCCTTCTGTGCCAAGCCAGTGCTACTGCCATCACTGCTGTGACTAGCTTGGTTCCAATGTAATATTACTTCTTTGATTATTGTATCTAAATTTCTGAGTGTCTAAGACACTCTGACTGACCAACATTGAGTTTTAGTGAAATCCATCTTTCGCCCATCTCACAAAAAAGCAGTACTCCAGCTGCTCGAATACCACATCACAGAGGAAGTAGGAAAGCAGCCTTCCTCTAGCCAGTCATCTTGAGTCCCAGTTTGTATTCTTCAAGAAATTTGTCCATTTCATCTAAATTGTCAAATTTACTGATATAAAGTTGTTTATAAAATATCCCTTTTCATGATTTTATAAGCTCTACTGTTTTCTGTTTTATTCCTTCTGTTTCTTGATGTGTCTAACTAAAGATTTACAAGTTTTACTGATCTTAAAGAATCAGTTTCATTTCATTGATTATCTTTATTGTTTTTCTGTTTCTATTTCATTGATTCTGGCTTTCATCTTTGTATGTGGTAAAAGCTTAGATCATTGAATAATACAATTTTCCTTTCTAACATAAACATATATTATTCTAATTTTCCCATAAAATTTTCCCACTTAGGCTGTATCCCCAAAATCTTATTATGCTGCATTTGCATTTTCATGCTGTTCAAAACACTAATTTCCTTTTTAATTTCCTCTTTGACCCATAGGTTACATATTAATTCACTGTAGTTAGAGAATACACTTTGCATTCTTTGAAACATATTAAATTTGATCAATTTTGATAAATTTTCCATTTCCTATTAAAAGAATTTTCATTCTGGTGTTTTGAGAACAATGTAATATAAACATCAATTAGGTCATGTTGGTTGATAGCATTGCTCAAGTCTTCTACAGTCTTATTAATTCACTCTTTAAATTATTGAGAAATCTCTGAATACAATTTTGGATTCTTATATTTGTCTTATCATTTCTGTAAATTTGTAAAATATATTTTAAGCTTCTTATTAAGGTATATAACTGTTTAGGTTTGTTATGTTCTTGGGTTGGCATGACCTTTCTATCATTAGGAAATCACTGTCATCAACCCTGATAATAATCTTTGCTTTGAAATCTATTTTGTTATGGATCTGTTCAGATTTTCTATTTCTTCTTGAATCAATTTTAGTAACATATTCTTTTTCTAAATATTAACCATCTAAATGGTCAAATTTATTGACAAAGTTATACCTAATGCTTTTTATAACCTTTTAAACATTTCTTCAGGGTTTATAAGAAGTACCCTTTTACAATGTCATTGTTTTTATTAATTTTTAATTAATTTCAACAGCTTTATTTTAATAATATATCAAAAATTTGGGTTTTTTATTTCTGTGTTGTATATTTCTATTTTGTTAATTTTCCTTGTCAGTTTTCTCTTTCTATTCACACCATTTTTTTCTAACTTCTTTTATATTTCTAATTTGTGTACAATAAAGCTATAAAAAATATTGCTTTAGCAGCTTTCACAAGTTTTGCTGTCAATATTTTTATTTAGTTCAAAATGTTTTCCAATTTTCACTGTAATTTCTTCTTTTGCTCATGACCATTGCTGGTAATCTTATATGACACATTATTTGTAGGAACATGAAACTCAAAATAAATGGATTTTTTTCCCCAGAGTGTTTGCCTCTGTACAAACTCAGAGGCTCTATCACTAGACTAATAAAAACCAAATTCAACCTTGATTTCATTCTGTATTTCTTCAAGGACAGTCTCATTACATCACCACCTTCTTCAGGGTGTAGTCCTTGGGTGGCCCTTTTTTGAGACCTGTGTTAGTCAGTTTTGTATCACTGTGACAAAATGCCTGAGAAAAACTTCTTAGAGGAGAAAAGATTTATTTTAGCTCATGGTTTCAGAAGTTTCAGTCCAGATTGGCTGGCTCCATTACTTTGGGGCTGAGTTGAGGCAGAGCACCATGGCAGGAAAAGTGGAACAAAGCTGCTTATCTCATGGCAGTTAGGAAGGAGAGTGGAGGAAAGAGAAAGAAGAAAGGAGGAAAAGGAGGAGGAAGAAAAGAGGCCAGGGACAGGATGTCATCAAGGGCATGCCCTCAAGAACCCACTCACTTCAACCTAGGTCTTACCTCCTACAGCTTCCACTACCATCTAACAATTCATTCAGATTATGTATTCATCAATGGATTAGATCATTGATGGGATTTGAACCTCGTGGTCCAATAATTTCCTAGAATACCCACCTGTGAAAATGGCTGCATTGAGAACCAAACTTTTTTTTAAAAACATGAGCTTTTTGGGACATCCCACACCCAAACCATAATACAACCTGTCTTTCAGTCCCTTTAAGACTATCAAAAAGAAAGTTCATTTTCTATGATAACACAATAACTTCTGGTCAAAAATGACTACTGCACTTTAGGCTTCCCTTTCACCCTTTTTGTTTGTTTGTTTTCAGGGTATAGGAATTGAACTCAGGGGTGTATTTTTTAATCACTGAGCTATACCTCCAGCCATGAGGCAGGGTCTCACTAAGTTGTCTAGTGCATAAGTTATTAAGGCTGGCCTTGAACTTGTGATCCTCCTGCCTCAGTCTCTGGAGTCACTGGGATTCCCTTTCACTTTTCTTCTTCCTTTTTTTTTTTTTTTTTTTTACTACTGATTTAACACATGTGCACTTAACCACTGAACCACATTCCCAGCCCTTTTTTTCATTTTGTATTTTGAGACAGGGTCTTCCTAAGTTGCCTAGGGCCTTGCCAAGTTGCTGAGGCTGGCTTTGAACTCAAGATCCTTCTGCCTCAGCCTCCCAAGTAGCTGGGAGTTCAGGCCATGAGCCACCAGACCCAGCTACCTTTTACTTTAGATCTGTTAGTCCTTACTATTTTATTAACTCTGATTCTTTTATTTTTATTTATTTCTAAAATTTATTTATTTATTGACAGCTCTGAGGTTTGAATCCAGGGCCTTGCATATACCAAGCAAATACTCCACAACTGAGTTTAAACTCCCAGTCCTTTTTCAAAAAGTGTAATCAGTCTTTTTAGCTAGTTTTAGTTGAACTGAAAAACATATAGTACTTTCCAGCCCCAATCAACAAGTCTGCATGATCAACTTCTGAAGAAATAAATGCCTTTATGTTCAAAACAGCTTTATTTTCACTAAATGTCATCACTTAAATATTGTTCTATCAATTCCAGTCATCACAGTACCAGGTTGTTAACTCATTTGGTCACTAGCTTCTGTGTGTGTCTATACAAATCACTCATGTTTCAAAGTTATTAAAAACAACCTGGAGGGCCTAGAGCAGTGGCTCAGTAGTAATGGAGCTTGCCTGGCATGTGTGAGAATGTGGGTTTGAACCCCAGCACCACATACACAATTAAGTGTCGTAGGAATGAAAGCTACATGAAAAACTAAATAAAAGTGATTCTTTCTCCTTCTCTCTCTCTCTTTAAAAAAAAAAAAAAAAACAACTGGAGTAGGCACACAGATCTAAGATTTCTATGACTCTTCTTGGACTTAAAGTTCCTGAAATTTTTTTTTAAATTGAAAGTAGTATATTCGCGTCCCAGAATAAGAAAATAGCCTTTCTATTTCCTACCATTCAGCTAACCAAGAGAAGAAATTTAGTTGTCTCTCTAACTCTCCAGCTCTCAGCCGCCACTCTAGTGGAGTAAGAGAGTAGCACTTTACATATTGTTTCTTCATAAAGTAGGAAACATCTCAGCTGTCTTTTCCTGGATATAAAAGAAAAATCTTCCCAACTCAACAGTAAATCTCATACTGGCTGTTATCTGGAAATGCAGTATAAATAAAAATTACACATTAAATATTTTAGAACTATCTCTTGGGCTTAGAATGTACACACAGTGGTAGAAGGTTTGCCTGGCATGTACAAGCACCATACATACACACATATACACAAATTATTTTGTTGTTTGATCAGGGGCTTTATATGATTACAACAAAAGCTAAAAATGTATTTGCATTTATTTTGTCTACAAATACAAAAGTTTGATAGAATTTAAAGGAGAATGAAAACTATTCTCCTTTTACTCTCATGGATCTCTTATTTACTACAGTTTTCTCATTCATTTTATTTTAATTTGCATAGAAAATATAAATGGAAAAATGCATATTGATTATATTATACTTTTGATTTAGGAAGAAATTAAGCCTAAAAAGCCATCATCACCTCCAACTGCATGCTCTACTGCTAGCTCCTGTTCTTCAGAGGGTCTGAGCAACAAGGCTAATGTCAAAGAGAACACTGTTTGCATACCAAACTATCTGGATCAAGAAATAAAGGTAAGAGGCAGATTTATTAAATCCACAACTTGGGAACAGTATAAACATGCCCAAAAGACCCCATTCACTTATTGCCATTAAAACTTATGAATGGTTTCTTATTGATACCTGAATTTATTTAAAACTTCTTAGCCTGAAATCCAAGGTCTGCTCCTATTTTCATTTCCAATCTTACTTTTCCCTGGAATCCTTTCACTCTTACACAAATTCAAGCTTTGGTTTAGATGTAATGAAAAGGTTGTTATTTATCAACCAAATCCACCCAATTCTTCCCATAACTGTTTTCCTAAAGCTTAAGAGGCACTACCCCTAACTTCTGTTTCATTCCCTTTTTATATTTTAATGCAGACATTCTTCCAATCAACATTCATTTCTACTATTTCTTCAAACAGGATCTGCCTGAGGTTATAGTTAGTTACATTAATAATAATATGTCATATCAGCCTCCTGGAGATTCTCATAGGCCACAGTTATTTCTGAGAATGACATATAATCAAGGATAAATAAAACAGCTGATATTTGTCGTTGGCTATTTTTTTTCTTTTCTTTGAATCACTTTGGTGCATGCCACATTGCCTCACTATAAGACTCAGTACAATGAATTAAGGGTCAAGAATATTGTAATGATGACTGATAGTAATTTTAAGTAATCAGGAACTGTAGTAACAATTACACAGAATGAAACATGGTATATAGACAGTTATTGAAAAATTCTAACAAGGAACTATTAAGTAGAGCAGTGTTATAAAAGTAAATTACTGTTACTGATATAAAAATTTATGTGATGGTTAACATTGGGAGAGAGAATAAAAGAAAAGAGGGAGAAAGGCAAGTTTCTGTAGATTTGACTGATGGCTCTGGCTAAAGACTTATATAGTCTTCAGAATCACTGTCTGTCTTACCTACAATACTATGGCACACTGATGTTTCCTATTTGTTCATTCCTACCTCACAGGCTTGCCCTTGTAAGCATTCTCTTGCCTTTGATTATCTCTACGGTCAGCTTCTTGTTCAAGTTTTAGTTTAAATCACACTTACTAGAAATGCTTTACTGACCACCCAATCTGAAGGAGCTACCTTGTCTCAGTCTCTATGCCATTTGCTTTGTTATTCTTGGAAATGTATGAGAATGAAGACACAGCATATCATAATCTCTGGGACAGTATGAAAGCATTCTTAAGAGGTAAATTTATAGCACTGAGTGCCTTCATTAAAAATCAGAAGGGAGGGTTTGGGGATTTAGCTCAGTGGCAGAGCGCTTGCCTAGCACGCGCAAGGCCCTGATTTCGGTCCTCAGCCCTGAAAAAAAAAATCAGAAGGGAGCTAAAATAAACAAACTTATGCTATATATCTCAAATTTTTTCAAAAAGAACAATTCAATCACAAATTCAGCAAAAAACCATAAATAACCAAGATCAGAGCTGAAATCAATGAAATTGAGAAGAAAAAAAAATACAATCAAAAAACAAAGATTTGGTTCTTCAAAAAAATAAATAAATAAATTTGACAGACCCCAGCCAACCTCACCAAAAGAAAGAATGAAATGATGCAAATCAACAAAATCAGAAACAAAATTGGAGACATCAGGACTGACTCATCTGAAATCCAAAAGATTATCAGAAACTATTTTGAAACAGCCACATATGACATTCCCAAACTGACCCAGATGGTTATCAAGCAATTAAACAAACTAATATCAGGTAGTAAAATTGAAACATCAATCAAAGGCCTCCAAAATGAAAAGCACAGGACCTGATGTATTCTCAAAACTGAGTTCTACCAGACCTTTACAGAAGAATTAACACCTCTCTTTAACAAGCTCTTCCATGAAATTTAAAGGGATGTAACCCTCCCAAACACTTTTTATGAGGCAACCATAACCCTGATACCAAACCCAGAACTACAGATCAATATCCCTGATGAAGACAGATGCAAAAATTCTTAATAAAATCCTAGAAAACCACATACAAAAACACATCAAAAAGATAATATGTCGCTCCCTGCAGGGTTCTGGAGCGGAGAGCGGGCGGTACGACCTCGGTGGACCTTAGCCATTCCCCGGGGGCCAGCAGGACACTGGGAACCGGGCGCCGGCAGGACAGGGCTGGGGACCGGGGGAGAGGAGTCGCTCCCCGCAGTGTTCCTGAGGGAGGGGCGGGCAGAACGACCTAGCGGGCCTGGGGCCGTCCTCCGAGGGGCCTAGTTAGGACAGGGATGGGGCGAGGAGTCGCTCCCCACTGCACTCCAGAGCGAGGAACGGGCAGAACGACCCAGCAGGCCTTGGGCCGTCCTCCGAGGGGCCTAGTTAGGAAGGGGATGGGGAAAGTAGTCGCTCCCCGCTGCACTCCAGAGCGAGGAATGGGCAGAACGACCCGACCCTGGGCCATCCTCCGAGGGGCTGAGTTAGGAAGGGTTGGGGAGCCGGGAACAAGGGGGCGAACACCGGCGGCTGGAACACGGGACCTGCATCTTCTACCGCTGCTGATCTCTCTGACGTCTCTGCTGATCTCTCCGG